>CAUYPK010089622.1:0-52648 GCA_963574355.1 Loris lydekkerianus | reverse complement strand
CCGACCCAGGGTGTTACAGCTAGACCCTCTCCCAACAAAAAAAAAAAAAAAAAAAAAAAAAAAAAAATATATATATATATATATATATATATATATATATATATATATCCAGAGTTCAGTCACTTTTCTCCATATTTGCATTTGCACTCAGGTTTAAGCTACCGTCATCCTTACCTAGGTTGCTACAGTAGCCTCTTAGCAAGCCTCCCTGCTATAGCTTGTCCTTAACAATAGCCAGAGGGAGCTTAAATCAGATCATGGCCCTCCTTTGCTCTAAATTCTCCCGTGGCTTCCATCTCATTTAGAGAAAACATTGAGGTCCTTACATTGTTCTGACTGGTTCCCTCACTTTCTCTGTGACTCCTGTCTATGTCTCTCTCTCCCCTTGCTCCAACTACTTCTGATACTCTGATCTCCTTGGTGATCCTAGAACCTGCAGGCACACTCCCACCTCTGCCCTTTGACCTAAGACCTTTGCTAGCAGTGTTCTTTCCTCAAGCTGCTGCATGCCTTATTCCTTCTTATCTTTCAAGTCCTTGCTCATGTGACCCTTCTCATTGAGGTTTTTGCTATCCACCTTATCCAAATTACCTTATCCTTAAAAAAAAAAAAAATTATTGCCTTTTAACAAGCCATTGAAGAGCCTTACTTATTATGTTTACACTTGATTACATTCCTCTTCTTATTTAAATGTAATCTTCATGAGCAATTAAAAAATATTTAATATATTTAAAGAATGTAAATGGATAATATTTGTATATACATGGGTACACAGAATACTTTCATACAAGCATACAATGGGAGTTTTTGCAGGTTTTCAAAAAAGTCATGGCATAAATAAACAAGTTAAGTTCTCAGTCCAAATTGGGGTGCTTGTTTCATCACATCTAATGTTTTTCTGAGTACCAATTTCTCAGCCAATGTCTTAGGCTTTCTTGCAAATGCAATAACAGATGTAACAGCATCATGTCAACAAAAGTGTTACGCCAATGACCATGAAGATTCTTGCTCTTAATCCTTTCCCTGCCCCCAGGGATGGGTGTCTCCCTGCTTTGCCCCCTCTTTGTACCTTTCAGTCAGTGTCTTCTCCTGGCTGGATTTCATTTTCTTTTCCAAAGATTTTGCCTTCCTATCCCAAGAATGGCAGTGTGGCTGCTTCGTCATTTATAGTGATGGCCAAGTAATTGAATTATTATCAGTTTAGAAGGGTGGGGGGAAGGGGAGAGATTTTTGCTAAATCATTTCACTGTGGATAATGTTCATCTCCTGCTCAGTTGTCATTTGTTTCTGCTGTTGGTGGTCTTGCTCTCTGAAAATGAATTCTTTTATGGGAATGGGAAGGGAAATTGATGGCGGTAGGGTGTGGGGAGTAGGGGGTTCCTTTTGGATGTATGATCTGGATGAAGCATTGATCTCAATTTCTCTTGTAGTGGCTAGAGGGAGTAGAAAATTTGGAGAATCTCAGAGTCCTTAGAGTTTATTCCTAGTCTTTGAGCTGTATATTGTGTCTAACCCCTTGAAAACTGTGGGCCTAAGACCTTGGTCACCTGTTATTTGTATAGATAGATTTATTTCCATAATCACCTTTGGAAGGTGCTTATATGCCAGTTTTACAAATGGTAATATTGAGGCTCAGATTGGGAAGGTCATTCATTGTAGTAGTTATCTACTGTTCCGTGATAAGCCCCCCAAACTTAGTGGCCTATAAACAATAATTTTTTTTTTTTAGAGAGACAGAGTCTCACTTTGTCACCCTTGGTAGAGTGCCGTGGTGTAACAGCTCACAGCAATCTCCAGCTCTTAGACTTAGGCGATTCTCTAGCCTCAGCCACCTGAGTAACTAGTCCGAGTAACTAGGACTACAGTTACATTGTGGCACAATGTCTGGCTATATTTTTGTTGCGATTTGGCTGGGGCTGGGATTGAACCCGCCACCCTCAGTATATGGGGTTGGTGCTCTACCCACTGAGCCATAGGCGTCACCCTATAAACAATAATTTTATAATGTGCACAAATTCTGTGGGTCAGAAATTTGGGCATGAAACTATGAGAGTGGCTTGTTTCTGCTGCATGATGGCTGGGCCTCAGCTGGGGAGACTTGAATGGTTAGGGGTGATTAGCTGACAGCCTGGACCATCTAAAGGCTCTTTCACTCTCATGTCTGGAACTAGTCATCTCTGGATGACTCAGAGGTTGGGGTCGGCTGGGACACTTGATTGGAGTACTTCCATATGCAACCTGCGATTCCTCACATCATAGTGAATGGAGTTCAAGTAAGGTCTTAAGATTGAACAAAAGAGAACAAGTGATCTAAGAAAAACATGTGGAAGCTGAATGGTCTTTTCTCACCTGGGCTTAGACCCAGGAAACATCACTTCCTAGAGTAGAATACATGTCTAAAATCTAACCTGGGTAAAACACCTTACTGCCCAACCCTGCGAAGGATGCATACTGAACAGAACACAGCTTGGATGCTCCAATCATTATTATTCTGTGAGGCAAAGGATTATCAGTTGTATATAATTTTTCTTTATTCTGCAAGGACTAAATTCCAACTCATTGACCCCAAATTATAAAGATAATTTTTTCACATAACTAGAATTCCAGAAGTAAAGAAAGTTAGTTAATTCGGTGGCTCAAAAGTCATCAAGAATACAGGGTCCTTCAGTCTTTTCTCTTGCATCCACAGCCTGTCATTTCTGTTCTTAGATCACCTCACCTCACAGTCACAAAATGGCTGCTGAAGTTCCAGGCATCACAACCAGATAGAACATTTAGCCCAGAAAAAGAGTTTTTTTGTTTGATTTTTTTGTTTGTTTATTTGAGACAGAGTCTCTTCCCCTTGGTAGAGTGCTGTTGTGTCATAGCTCACAGCATCTTTGAAATCCTGGGCTTAAGTGAATCTCTTATCTCAGCCTCCTGAGTATCTGGGACTACAGCTGCTCGCCACAATGCTGGGCTATTTTTAGAGACAGGGTCTTGCTCTTGCTCACGCTGGTCTTAAAACAGTGAGCTCAGCCAATCCACCCCTCCCACTCCCAAAGTGCTAGGATTACAGGTGTGAGCCATTGTACCTGGCCTTTTTTTTGATTTTTTAATAGTAAAGACACCTTCCTCAGAACCTGCCTTTGACCCCTTCCTCTGCCCTGTCCAGAAGACTTCCTATTCTAGCTGCTTCTTAGAGATATCAATGGTAAGGGGAAGGATGTCACCATGATTGGTTTAGACAAATGATTTATTCCCAAGTCATATGTGAACAAAGTAGAAAACCAAACAAAATAGGACTTTGAATGGCGATGAGGAGTAGGGTATGGACAGAATAACTTGGGGTAGACAATCACATTGTTTGCAAGGAAATATCTATGTATGGAGAGCCCTAAATATCTATGTATGGAGAGCCCTAGAAGTTCTATAACTTCTAGTCTTTCCACCTAGAATTTTACCGACATTGTGGACCCAAGTTTATTTCCTTTGTAGGTAATGCTTATCCAAGGTCCACTACGCCAGGGGCTGTTGTAAGCACTTTGCATGTATTAACTTATTTGGTGCTCATAACAATCCTGAGATGGGTATCATTATAATGCCCATTTTATAGATAAGGAAACTGGCCCTCGGTGGAGCCCAGAGAAGCTAAGTAACCCATTCAAAGTAGCGTGGCTAGTAAGTGGCAGAGTCATATTTGAATCAGGGCAGTCTGCCTCCACTTCCCTTGTTTGAGAACACTGTATTATACTTGTCTCATTTGGAAAGAGGAAAAACACCTGCAGAGGAAAAGGGAATTCAGTGTGACTGAGCATAGGGCTGGCCCTGATGATCACCTTTTAAGGCAGGGAGGTTAAGTGGTAAGTCCAAGGTCCCATGAGGGCTTAGTGGCAGAGCCACAATTCATACACCCAAGGTTGGATCACTGGACTTTTCCTAACATGTTTAACATATCAACCTTTCGTCTGGATCATTATCTCAACTTCAAAAATAATTTTAATTGACTGAAATGAACAGGGAGAAATAATGTGCCTGGGGTCAGAGGGGTACAGAATAAATAGGACAGGGTACTGAACTGCTGCTGGAAACTCAGGGATGAAGAAAGTGGGGTACACAGTCTGGTGTTGAGCCTGATGGTAGATGGCTTCATTTCAGGCCTAATTGCATCTTGTCACGTGCCCCCAGATAGAAGTGGACCAGAAAGGGGAAGAGCCAGAGGCCTCATGGATATGCCCTGAAGAGGTCCCAGAGAGGGGAGAACTGGCCCACTGAGAGAGGAAGGTGGAGAGATGATGACACTCGTCCTGTTTGATTTCCCATCAATTTCCTAAATCAGAGCAACAGGCCATTGGGTTGTGTTCTTATATAGGCAGTCCTGGTGCAGGGGGGAGGACCCTCCACCAAGGGGGAGGCCAAGGGGGCCACACACAGACACAGACAGACAGAGGTCTCTCTGAAATGGATGGTTAATTGTCTCCAGGCCAGGGAGACCTGCAGAATTAGGGCTTTCCGGACTGGACTGGAGACCTGGGAGGTAGAGACCCTGCCCGCTGGCTACTCTCATTTCCTTGCTAGCTCTCCAGAAATCCAGGTCACTTTCAAAGCCTGGGGCTGCTGTCTGCCTGAGCATGGGGTCGCATCTGGGGTCACTGGCTGGACAAGCAGGTCAATTTTAGCAGGAAACCAACATTTAAGTGATGCTGGCTAAGTCAGGATTCTAAAAGGTGGCTCTGACCTTTGCAAAATCCTGGTCTTTCCATCTCATTTTACACCTGGGAAGCCTTAGTACCCAAGAAACTAACAATTATTAAACATACACACATACACACAATAAAATGCTTTATATACACATACCTACATGCCAGGCATGGTGGGAGGAGCTACCAAATTACTCACTTGCAATCCTCTCAACTCTGAGAAAGGAGGATTTAAAAGAAATTTTTATTTTTATTTTTTACAAATTTCCATTAAATGGATGGAAGTATGGAGTCTCTGAATGGTTAAGAGGCTTGTTCAGGATCACTTAGCTGGGAACGGTCAACTGGGACTTGAATTCTCCTCTCACTTTCTTTTCACTTTAACCTTGAACCTCTGTACTCCAAAGCCAGTGTAGAATCCCAGGAGGAACAAATAGAAGAAACCCAAGGCGCCTGACAGCAGGTCCCCTCCCTCACCTAGCTTTCCTGTCCCCAGAGGAGGAAGCACAGGGCTCTCTCGGACCCACCCAGCCACCCACCCGAGGTGCCATTAAAGTTAATTGTTTTTACTGCCAGTTTAACATAGTCTTGTAAATCTTTTTACGATGTGGCCAGGAACACCCTGCCGCCTGCAGAACTCAGCGACTAAAGTAGATCTAAACACAGGACACTCTGGTGCCTCAACTACCTGGGGTGTGTGTGTGTAAGATGGGGGACTCCTCAGCTTCCAGGGGCACCTTCTTCCCTCCACCTAAAACACCAGGCCCAAGTTCCTGACCTGGCTAACAGTTTTCTCCCAGATAAGACCATGATTGAGCTTGCAAGGGTAAGATCCTCCAGGCCACAGCACTGTTTGGATAAGTCATCCCATCTTCACCCTAAATTGTGGAATTCTCCAGAAGCACTGAAGTGAGGTTCTGGAGCCTTTGGAAAGGTTGGAGGCAATGCTAGTGCAGAAAACTCCAGGTCTCTCCCAGCTCCAGGCATGCGGACTGGCTGACCCAAGCGCAGAGTGGCAGATGGTAGGGGTGTGCAGCGCGCACATTCAGTGGTGGCGCTGACTCTGGAGGCGCAGGTCTTCCCCAACTCGGCACCTTTTCCGCCAGATCTACAGCGAGAGAGCCCATTGTTCGGGAACGGTGCCTTTAAGCCGGTTTGCCCCGGGTTGATGGAGCCAGAGACAGCTGTGGCTGAGCCTTGTGGACAGACCTAGGCTTCCCTGCACCTGGGGTCAGGCGTGCTTCCCCAAGTCTCCTCTCCGGCTTCCTGGCATGCTCCTTCTGAGCCACCTGTGTTAAAAGAGGGGTCTTTACTCGGAAGCCTGTGGCTAGTGTTAAAGGAACCGTCACTGCATCCAAAAAGGCGCCAGGCATCTGAGCACCGTGTCATTCATCCTCCCATCTCAGCCTCCTGAGTAGCTGGGACTATAGGCGTGCACCCCACAACTGGCCGATTTTTCTATTTTTAGTAGAGACCCCCTCTCACTCTTCCTCAGGCCGCTTCTGCAACTCCGGAGCTCAAGGAATTCTCCCGTCTCAGACCCTTAGAGTGAGTGCTAGGATTACAGGCGTTAGCCACCAAGTCCGGCTGGTCAGCACAATGACATTTTAACTATCATGAGTAAGCCCAAATACGTATATATTAGGTAGCTATTGTGTTCCAGCCTTAAGTAAGCACTGGGGATATACAGAAAAGACCGACGTCCTTGCCTTTAAGACTTTAGTTTGGCCAGGGGAGGTGGCTCACGCCTGTAATCCTTGCACTCTGGGAGGCTGAGGATGGTGGATTGCCCCAGCTCATGAGTTCCAGACCAGCCACAGACAAGGTCCCTAAAAATAGCCGGGTGTTGTGGCCGGCACCTGTAGTCCCAGCTACTCCTAAGGCTGAGGCAAGAGAATTGTTTGAACCCAGGAGTCTGAATTTTCTGTGAGCTATGACAACACAGCACTCTACCGACAGCGACAAAGTAAAACTCTGTCTCAAAAAAAAAAAAAGAAAGAGAAAGAAAAAGACTTTAGTCTATAGTATGTATAATATTTAGACGCTATGAATAGAGGAGCCTAGCTTACATCAAGGCAACATAGAGAGCAATCCTTCCCAAAATGTATTCTGAGTTTAGCAACACCCGGAAACCTGTCAGAAATGCAAATTCTCAAGCCACAGGTCAGAACAAATGAATGAGGAACCCGGCGGGGGAGCCCAGACACCTGGCCTGGAGCGAGGCCTTCTCCTGGTGCTGGTGGTGGTCCCTCAAGTCCAAGAACGCACGGTGAATAGGGGAGCAGGCTTTTGAGTGACTAAGTGGAGGTTTCAGTCATCTTTGCATTTATATTGTGAGACTTTTGCCAACCGATCACAGGAAGCTAAATCGGGGAGCAGGGGGAAAGAGCGGATTGGGGCAGGGAACTGGCTTCAATCCAGTGAGGAGGACGTCTAGGCAATACTCTGCTCTCACCCCATAGGGCATCGGGCTCAGAGGCCTCCCGGCGGACGGACCGTTGTGCTGGAACTCATCTGGGAGGTCACAAAGGCATCTCAAAATGTTTGTTTTGAAATCTGCAAACCCGGGCTCAGGCCCGCTCGGGTGCTTCCAGGTGGCCTGCCTTTGGGGCACCCTAACCTTTCCAAGCCCCAGTTTCCTCAGTCTTGCAGGATCATGGCACTAAAGGGGTTAGAAGCTGTTAAAGCACCTTGGAAGCTACAGGTCCCCGCGTCAGGACCAGTTTCCGGCACCGCTCCAGGCGGGGGTTTACAGAAAATTTCTCTCTTCTGGGTCGACGGAGCCGAGTGAGAGAAGTCGGCGCGGGCGCACCCCGGCGAGGCGCTGCCGGGATTCGGGAGCTGGTGCGGTTGATTCTTTCCGAGAATCCTCCACTTGTGGTGACACCGGGCAGTGCGCGCGGGCTGTGAGGTTAATGCCCAGGCTTTTTTCTTAAGCGTCCGGGAATTACCCAGCGAATAAAACGGGTGTTTTTTGTAAACCTGATGAATTGTACAAGGAGGCTGAAGAAGGGGACTTGGACCAGAGTCGCAGGAGCCGGTTCACGCGGTCGCTTCCCGGTGCACCTAGCTGTGCGCTCGGCTTTCCAGAACGCACGGCGTGATTTTAAGAGTGGATCTCATCCCTCTCCAAGTGGATGGAAGTGGCGGTGCAAGGAGACCTGGGAGGAGGGAGTTCGGAAGGGGACGGTCTGGATCCTACTCAGGAGGGCCCAGTCAGATCATTCCAGATTAGTTCCAGCACATCGATCCATTCCCCTGCCTATAACTTTAAGGCTTTCCAAAGAGTTTTTATTTTTGTATAAAAACCCAAACATTGCCGAAGTCCAATGAATGAATGATCTAGCCCCTGCTTATAGAACTTTTACTAGGTCTTGGACTGCGATATCCTGTCGGAAATGTCTCGCTCCCCGCCACTGTCCCCCCACCGCTCTCATTTTCTGCCGGCTAAGCAGTCGGAGGAAGGGGCGAGAGGCGCTCGGTCTCCCGGTCAGAGGAGGTGGAGCTTGGGCCAATTCCCCCTTCCAGACTCTGACTCAGAACAGCCCAGGGGGCAGCGGCCTTGCCCGGCGGCCACTGCCCACCCCCTCCCCGCATTCCCCTGGCCAGGCTTTGAAGAGCGCGTTTTACGAACTTTTCCATTTTCCTTCTGGAGGCGTGTTTGTTCTTCCCAGTCACCTCGCTTTTTTTTTTTTTTTTTTATGAGCTTCAGAGCTGATCTGCACGTTCTTCCCTCCGTGTAATTTCAATTTGAACTCTCCCCGAGCGGCCTTTTCCCTCTTGCTGCCTGCCAAGTCGTTTGAAGGCTGAGCAAACATTCTTCCTCCCTCCCGTCCTCGAGAGTCTCCGTCTACACCGCCAGGGGAGGTGGAGGCGGTTACCCCAGAGAGTTCCGGTGGATTGGAGTTTTCAGCAGCTGCCTGTGGACTGTTTGAGAGGATGGAATGGGGGAGGGGAGGTGAAACATCCGAGTAACTGCCCCATGACCCATTTTCTCAAGGATTATGGTGTGTGTGTGTGTGTGTGTGTGTGTGTGTGTGTAAACATTCCCTAACTCACTTTAGAAGGTGGTGGAGACGCAAGGAACTTCTGAAATAAGCTTCAGTACTACCTGTCCAGCACTCTTTCCAGATTTAGTTTAATTTTTAGTTTGTTTTGAAGGTGTTGTTCCCATTTCACAGATGGGAGAAATTGAGGCTGAGCTATGATATCAGTCTCTTAACCACCCTATTGGGATTCAAATACACTTAAAAAAAAACACAAAACTTTGTCACTCTTTTGCCCCAGGCTAGAGTACAGTAATATCAGCCTAGCTCACAACAACCTCAAGCTC
This sequence comes from Loris lydekkerianus, assembly GCA_963574355.1. Lineage (NCBI taxonomy): Eukaryota > Metazoa > Chordata > Mammalia > Primates > Lorisidae > Loris > Loris lydekkerianus. The sequence continues at coordinate 43,636 of CAUYPK010089622.1, read as the reverse complement.
CTGGGCTCAGGCAATCCTTCTGCCTCAGCTTCTCAAGTAGCTGGGACTAGAAGAATGAACCATGATGCTCAGCTAATTTTTCTATTTATTTTTTATTTTTTGATACTCACCACTACACTAAAGAGGATGATATTTCTATTTTTAATAAAGATGTGGTCTTGCTCTTTCTCAGGCTGGTCTCAAACTCCTGAGCTCAAACATTCCTCTTGCCTCAGCCTTCCAGAATGCTAGGATTACAGGTGTGAGCCTCTCTCCTGGCCTCAAGTCCTCTTTTGGGCAAATACTCTTGATATTAGTAATTATCTTTCTTATGGCTTAATATAACACTGCTGAATACTTATAACAATTGCTCTTTATTAAGCATCTTACTATGTGCCAGGCACTGTTCTGACCTATCTTACTCATTTCTTTCTCACAACTTTATACATTCAGTATTTTCCATATGATAGATAGGAAAATTGAGGCACAGAAAAGTTGAGTAACCTGCCCAAGATCACACAATCAGAAAGAAGAGCTGGTTGCAGGATTTAAATTCAGGCAGAGGCACCCCTAACCAAATGTTCATTTTTCTGTCTTCCCAGTTATCTATTGAGTCATGTGAAAGAGACTTACTGGCCCTGGGCTGCAGTTTTCCTCCTTGAGGTCGTTCTAGGGACAAACAGGAAGATGAGGGGAACAAGGGTTACATAAGACGGTCACTTCAAAGGTGGCCTCTGCTAGGGTACATAGCCTTGGCTTTGAGCAGTTAGCCAGGGACATCAATTGGCAAGCTAAGAGCTATCTACCCTCTATCTCCTACCCCATCTCCTCTTAGTCCAAGGGCAGACCTGGAGGAGGAGATGAGCCAGACTGGGGTGAGAGGTCTTGAAATTGCAGGAGTGGTGGTGGTATAGAACAGGAATTAGGTGATACTAATAAGAATAAAAATACTAACAGTAGCCACATTTATTTATTGAGTACTTACTATAAAGGAAGCATGATGCTAAGTTCTTTTCTTATGTTAACAACCACATTGGTAGGGGCTTTTAATCCTTTCCTTTAAGAGGTTGAGGCATTTGTTCAGAGCCACACAGCCTGTAAATTAGCAGGTTCAGAACTGCACCTGGGCTTCCTGCCCTAGTAGGGAGGATGCTCACAGTAGAAGCTAACTTCATGTGAATTTGGCTTATAGGTGAAAGTGAGTTTTGACTTTCTCTGGTACAAGCTGCAAACTAGGAGAGGTTCTCGCAGTGGTAGGTTCAGCCCTTTAGATGGGGAAATTGAGACCTGGTGAGAGATGGAATATGACCTGAGATCTCACATCATGTCAGGAGGGGAAACGAGAGTGGAACCCAAGTGGTCTGAGGCTTACTACCCCCTTCCCAGGCCAGGGTACTTCCCAGGGCTCTGAATGTGGGACCAGGGAAATGGCCTGAGACACACCTGGGTTTTCCTTTTGTTCTAAACTTACTGCATGACTTTGTACAAGTCCTTCAACCTATCTGGGCCTTAGTTTCTCCAACTGTAAAATCACAGTGCTGCGGAAAATTAAATTATCCAACTGCAAAGTAACTTAGTGATCATAGCCTTCTAAGAAGGCATGAGGCCATAGCCAAGAAGTGGATTCTGTGGTTCTGGAGTTCTGTGAAATCAGCGTCCTCATATTCTGGAGGATAGAGGCAATGTGAGGCTCATTGGATCTTTGAAGAAGCACTTTTTTTTTTTTTTTTTTTCAGTTTTGGCCAGGGCTGGGCTTGAACCCAACAGCCCCAGTATATGGGGCCTTCATCCTACTCCTTGAGCCACAGGCGCCACCCATGAAGAAGTGCTTTTTGTTTGGCAGGCACCAAAGGTTCTTTGATCCCAGCCCAGGGATGGGCTATATGGGCTTTTCATGTGAGAAGTGGGTTCTAACTATGTCTCTGGGATTTCTATGGGGCTTCCTTTTCTTGTGGCTACAAGGTGGGGGTTGGCTGAGGGGAGGTCTCTAAGCCCCAAAGCTTTGCATGCTAATGCCTGCGCTTATACCCAATCAGGGAAGCTTATGTAAGCACTGAATTTTAGGCCTACACAGAAATATGTAGATCCATTGGAAACCCTTACCCACCCTACCCTTCTCATCATCATTCTTATTACTGCTAGTTCCTTAAGGACTTTGCATTTTCCTGCCCCTATTTTGAGCCAGGTGTGTTACAATTTACAGCATAACATCTGAGATTCAGAGAGACAAATACACTTGCCTAAGGCACATAGCCAGTAAGGGACCCAGAGAGAGGAGAGACATGTTAGGGATTGTCAGAGAAAGGCAGAGATTGGGGAAGAAGGAAGCTTGTAGAGTCAATATCACCTTGTCTCCCTGTCCTAGATCTGGCATTAAGCTGAACCATTCTTGACATGACCACACATACCCAAAGCCAGAATCCCAGGAAATAGGAATTGTTCCTGCAATTATCGATATCATTTATATTGGGAAGAATATCTCCAGAAATGGGCTGATGAATACTTTGGGGTTGATTTGTCCTGATATTTCCATTCCTTGTAACTCTGGAAGGCACTGACTTTGTCACTACAGAAATTTCAGGCTTTCTTCATCTGCTCTAGGAAGTGGTGGGGATAAAGGATGCTAAGGAGAGATAGCAGGGTGGCAACAGTGGGACCTGGGTGGTGACCCTCCAGTTAGGGTCAGATGAAGCATTGGGTATTAGTTACAGGCCCAGAGAGGGGTACTGACTTGGCCACAGCCTCTCTGGAATCAGGGGTGGTGTCTGGCTTTCAACCTTAACGTGAACTTACCCTTGTCCTGTGGGCTGCCCAGCAGGGCTTAGAGCAGCAGGGGGCAAGGACTGAGGCATAAGAGGGAGTGAAGATGGGGTGTCTCCTTAATGGTGCTGGGAGTTGCATGGGGGGTGCCCCAGCTCTGACCCTCATACTCCACCTCTGCACCCCAGTGTTACAGGATGGGGCGAGTGGGCGAGCATTTTTCCACATCATGGGGTGCAGAGATCATGGCTCCCAGGGCCTGTGGAGGAGGGAAAGCAGGGTCCCCAGGTGATATAGGGGTGGTGAGTGATGGGAGGAGGGCTGCAAACAAAGGGGCCCACGGTTGGATCTAGCAGGGCCGCTGAGTGATGATCCCCAGACCAGCGGGGGTGGGGCTGCACGGGCTGCAGGGCACACAGGGGAGGGCAGGGCGGGCTAGGGCGGGGACAGGGAGGTGCAGGGAGAAGCCCTAAAGGGAAAGAAGGCAAGATGGTGAGAGATGAACTCAGGAAAGAAAAATGGAACCAGGTTCATAGGTAGGAAGGGAGAAGACAGAATAGTTAGGTGCTCAGAGAGACTGGGACAGATGGAGATAAGCAGAGACAGAGGGAGACACACACAGAAGGCAGCATAAACCAGCAGAGGGAAAGGGGAAAGAAAAAGACTGTAAGATTGTGTGAGGGAGAGAGAGAGAGAGCAGAGACAGGGTGATGTGGGATAAAGAGTCGATGTGATCTGTAGCCAAAAGTGAGCAGGATACCAAACTGAGATTTTTCTTTTTTTTTTTTTTTGAGACATAGTCTCACTATGCCGCTCCTGGTAGAGTGCTATGGTGTCACAGCTCACAGCAACCTCAAACTCTTGGGTTAAGCGACTCTCTTGCCTCAGCCTCCCAAGCAGCTGGGACTACAGGCGCCCGCCACAACATCCAGCTATTTTTTGATTGTAGTTGTCATTGTCATTTGGCAGGCCTGAGCTGGATTCGAACACACCAGCTCTGGGGTATGTGGCTGGCGCTCTAGCCACTTGAGCTATAGGCGCTGAACCCCAAACTGAGATATTATAAATTCATTTCAGCAGCAGAGATCTGAGGTCATCTGTGCTGTGGGTCCTTGACTGTCCCAACTGGTCCTGGGTAGGGGATGTCTGCACATTAGGCTTCAGCTAAAGAGTCTTCAGCCAACTTTGTAAATGAAGTTAGTTTTCTTTCCAGAAAAAGTAGCTTTCCTAAGTGGTTTTTTAATGACCCTCTGCCCCCACTCACCCCAGCATACCACCTGCTCTCCAGCTTTAGAATTCCCTCTTTCCAGGGATGGAATGAACATGTGAGCATGGGCTTCCCAAGGCTGTTGGTAGCTAGGCAGGGCCTCCAGCCGACATTCATCCAGCTCACAGAGAATCCATGCCCAGCTGTGGTGACACGGGTATGTGCACATACGTGCAGATACAGGGCCACAGGACCTCCCCAAGATGTAAACATCCTTGAAACACGTGTGTGCACACACTCTCAGGAATGTCCACACACACACACAAATGCTTGCTTTGATCACTGCAGCATGCTCCTGTGAACACACACATTCCATTTTTGTTGAACATCTACCACATGTCAAGTGTTGGGCTGAAAATTAAAGACAAAGAAAAAAACAAAAAAAGTGAGAAGGGAGGTTGCCAGGATGCTGACCACAGGGACTGTCCCTCAGGACCCCAAGCATGAGGACTGTCCCTCTGTCTTTGTGAATGCCCAGAGACCCTGTCTCAGGGAGGGGGCCAGAAGTCTGGCCTCCCACTATAACCAGAGAACACCCACCTCGTGCCGCTGAGCTCAGGGCAACATTGGAGCCTCCCAGAATATAGATTCTATACTGGAAGTTGTGTGTGTGGGTCCTGACCCTCCAGCAAGTCTCAGAACTGTCCCTATAACTGTTTTTTTGTGGAGTGAGGCATCAGGGCCTATCTGTCTCCTACTCCCAAATTGGGAACTGACCCTCTACCCCAAAGCAGACCCTGTGAGGGGTATGATTTCCTTTTGTACTTGCCCCAGCATCCTGGGAGGATGTGAATTTCCTTCAGGGTGGGGTAATGATTGTGCTCAGTTGCTGCTGCCAATGTGAGCTGTTCTTTCTTGGGTTTTATTTCAAACATCCTAATGTTTATAATAGCAGCTCACATTTTTTTGCGTGCACACCACACGCAGGGTACCACATGAAACTTCATGGAAAGCTCAGAACAGCTTTACAAGATGGAAGTAATTACCATGAGTCCCATTTTACAGATGTAGAAACTGGGGTCCAGGGAGATGAAGGCATTTCCTGGAGCAAGAATTCACAGATAGGCAGGTTGACCTCAGAAATCAAGCTTTTAACTCACGTTCACCCTTGCAGCAAATAGTTCTAATTTATCTCTGTAGCCTTCAGAAATGGACAAGATAGGGGGAGGTGGTGTGGATTTGTGTGTGTGCAGATTAACGGGTGCTATAGGTGGTATAGATTTCAGGGGCCAGGAGCTACACTGGGATTCAAACAGTGGAGGCCCAAGCTGGGAGAAATTTCCAGGAGAGCAGCCGTTTCCTCTGACTGTGAAGGGGACCGTGTCCAAGCCCACTAGCTCATTTAAGCTTTGCTCTGGTTTTGCAGCAGAGTTGCAGAACAACCCGGCTCCACGCCCAGCCTGCCTGCCGTGTAACAAGATAGTTTATATTATACCGCCAAGCAGAAATAAAACTACTGAGTCAAACATTGCAAACAGATGCCGTGGCCGGAGCCCAGGGTCCATGGCCAGATGCTCTGTGAGTACCCAGGGAGGGTAGAAGTGGTAAGTCTGGTTCCCCGCAGACCCTGCAGGTTTGGGGTGGGGGGTGCTGCTTGAATTGGAGGGTTGGGAGCCACTAAGGGCTTTCAGAAATGGAGGAAGGAGGAAATAAAAGAAAGGAAGGAAAGTAATTTTCCTTCCTCTCTTTCACTTATTCTTTCTCCACACACATTACAACTTTGTGACTTGCCAGTTTCTCCATTTTAATGGTTCCTTATTCCATGAGGAGGTGAAGCCTAGGAAAGGATGGTTTTAGCCTCCCTGAAATCTCCACTAGTTCTCTTTAAAATACTCCCAAATAAACCAGGGTGAGTCCCTTAAATCCTCTCTTAATAAGATTCTGCCTTTAAGCTCCCAAGATACTTTTGTAACATCCTCACATGGTCACCTAGATCTTCTCTCTCACCTACCCGTGTCCTCTACTTCATCTTCTAGACTGCAGCCAGCAAGCCTGATGAAGTCATGCTCTTACTCTCAAACCTTCAGCGGCCCCCTGTTGTCCACAGTAGAGTTCCTCAAAGGGTTCTCTGAGGGGCATGTACAGCAGAGTCCCCTGGGATGCCTTCAGAAATACAGATTCCAGGGACACATACCTGAGCTATTGAATCCAACTCCTTGGGACTTAGGAATCTGCTTTGTAAGCAATCTTAGCACTTTCCTGCAAGGAAACAAGGTACACTTTTTTTTTTTTTTTTTTTTTTTTTAATGAGCACATCATAAAGTCACAAGGGTCACATTGAATTGCAAGTTTATACAGCACTCTTCATTCCTTATAGAATAGACATTTCCAGCACCTACCGTGTGCCAGGCCCTGTGATAAGGGCTGGATGCTGGGGATACAGCGAGGGCAAGGTAAATCGGAGTCTGGAGGTTTTGGCATATATTTCCAGTGACTTCAGAAGAGGCAGGGCTTGATCAATGCTGGGTGGCCTAAGATTGAATCAAGTCTCAAGGTTACTCTCCAAGGAAAAGTCCATTATCCATAGGGGCAGAGGAGGCGTGGAGGCTGGGGGTTGCAAAACTGCCAGGTGGGAAATAGAAAAAAAGGGTTTAGGGCACTTACCCTTAAGCAGTATCACCTAGTGGCAAGGTAGGTGAGAAAAATGAGGAAATGGGGAATCCTTGCTATCTCAGGCTACTTATCTTTCCCAGAACCTTATCTTCCTCTTGCAGGAAGCCCCTGGAGCTGCCTCCAGCACTCTAGAAATGTTTGTTGAATGAATGAAAGAAGGGTGGTGGAGAGGAAGGGGAGATAAAAGATATAAAAGAGAGGAAAGAGCAATAAAGAATGAATAAGGAGATAAAAGGAAGAGGTCTATTGTATAGTTCATAACTCCAGAAATAGGGGTAAAAACAATGTGTGTGTCTGGAACTGGCAGAGACATCCAAAGCAAATCAAAATAACCCTGATTAACATTCTCCCACCCTCCACCCTCTTTTTCCCTCTCAAACCCATTTCCTCCCAGCCAAGACCCGGGGCAGACATGCCTAACTGTAACCCTAAGAGGCAGGGAAAACTTGAGCAATTATTTTTACACCAAAAAAAAAAAAAAAAAAAATTCACTCTCAAAGATGCAGGCATGCTCAGGGCTAGGGGGAAGAGTGCTTTGAGCTCTGAGACTCAGCGGATGCCCTCATCACCCCATCCCCAAGGGTCTCTTCTCTCCCAGCCCCCATATGGTCTGGCCTCTATCTTCTGCCTGCCTGTGACAGACGGTCCAGGCCAGGCACCCCCAGAGACCACCCCTCGCCCCAGCCAGGGGCCTGTCCCCTCTGAAACTGATCCTGTGCCTTTGGATCTAATTTGTTTCTCTGTCTGCTGGGTTTTGTGGTGGTGGTGGGGGTTCTTGCCTGGAGACGTGGTGGTCACAGGTGACATTAATCACGTCTGCATCTTCCGAGGGATGAGGATAGGATATCAGAGAGGTGACCAAGCATTTGCCACATGATTCAAATCATCTCAGCATTGATTAATTGGGTTCATCCTGAGTTTCTGAATCATAACAACTGTTTTTCTCTTTCACCTAATGTCAACAGGCCCTTAAAGGGGAAGGATCCATTTCCCCATCGCATGGGGTACATTAAGTTGATCAGCTCCTATTAAATGTTAAATGCTGGATGCGTTTTAGACAGACTCGATTTGCTCAAGATACTTTTCAAAGGTTCTGTGATGATTAGACATCTCTCTCCCTGACTCACCCCCTTCCTCCCGGCTTTCCTGGGATGTGTTTTGGCTTCAGCCTCTGACAGATGGGATGAGGGAACATGTGGGCTGATAGAGAGGGTCCTACGGTGGGGGAATTTGGTGTGGTGGTGAGGGGGTGGAGAGAGCCCCCACAGGCTGTTTAAAAGAGATACAGTTTCTGAAAAGTTTAATAAAGCAGAAAACAATCCCGGATGCCAAATTGGCCTTCCAAAAGTTAAATATCCGGAATGCCTCCTGCCCCTAAACGGAGGAGAAAAACAGCATTTCCCAAGCCAAAAAAGCAGTTTTCTTTCCTCTTCTTCTTCTTTTTTTCCCCCTACTTTTCTGGAGAAGAGAAATTCTGTCTCTGCAACGGATCTGGGTTCTGGAAGCCTAAAGAAGGAATAAGTGAGGAAATAAAACCCACTTCTAACACTTATTGTTGAGAAGAGGTTCAAGAGGGAAAAACAATCAAAGCGCAGGTCGATTTCTTTCTTTCTTTTTTTTTAAATTTCAGCTTGCTTGTTGATCATTCTTCTTCGTTTGAAGTACTCTTTTTTTTTTTGTTCATTTTCTTTCTTCTTTTTTTCAATTCTTCCTCTGGCGATGCTCCCGTTGCCTCCCCAGGAGCCGGGATTACAGACGCCCACAAGTCTGCCTGTTTTTGATGTTAGTAGAGACGGGGTCTTACTCTGGGGTTTTATTCTGGCTCACTGCTGGTCATACTGGTCTCGAACCTCTGAGCCCAGGCAATCCACCCGCCTCAGCCTCCCACAGAGCTGGGACTAAAGTGTGAGCCACCACGCCTGGCCACAGGTCAGTTTCTTACTCTGTCTTTCCTGTCCATGAAGAGCAATGGTTGGCAGGTTTCCCATCAATCACATTGGTTGTGCGACCTTAGAAAAGTCACTGTATTTCATCTGAGACTTAGTCTTCTGGTTTATAACAATAGACTCAATACTCTTCACTTCTATTGAGATGTTCAAGCGAAAAAAGGACAGTTTAAATGGCTTAGCAAATGGTGGGTTCTTGGCAAACACTTGACAAACAAATTTGTGTGTGTGTGTGTGCGCATGTGTGTGTGTGTGTGTGTGTTAAGGCAGTGGGCGTACTCCAGCAAGGAGACCCTGGCCCTCCATATGTGTGGATTCACTTGGTTAAAAAAGTTTCAGCATGTAGATGAACTCCAAAGTTTAGCCAGAGAGGCAACCTTGGCTGTGATATTTGGTGGAAAACATGAAAATCTAGAGCCAGTCTGCCAATGTGAGCCTAGAAGGCTCCAGCCATGTTGGAATTGATAGTGAAGTGAAAATTGATTAGCACATCTGGAAGGTTCTCAGGGAGGATGATGGCTGTTCACCTTGACATAGCAAACCTCAGAGGAATCCTTGTCAGCAGCGTTTTCTCTCTCAACAACATGCTCAGATATTTGAAATGACCTTGGTCCTCTGGGATCCCAGACTTGTTCTTGGTGATGGAAAAAGTGAGCAAGGTATTGAACAGGTTCTCCCAGACCCTGTGTGCCCTGGGTGGGCTCTAGGCTGGGGCGTGTCTCATGGCCCTCAGCCTTGTTTCCATGGTGGTGGCTGCTAAGTCATTCTGTGGAGAGTCGGGGGCTTCCCTGTGCCCTGGGAGACAGAAGAGATGATGGGGAGGAAGAAGGCAGAGAGAGAGAGTGGGGCCATGTGAGGAGTCACAGACACAGACATGGGAGAGACAGACAGCAATGAAGAGTCAGACAGAGAGAGACCAAGAGGAGAGGGAAGAGAAAGACTGAAAATCTGAGCGAATAAAAGGAGAGAGAAGGGCGCAAGGAAGAGAACTTTAGAAAGAGAGAAAGACACAAAGGAAAAAGAACAAGGAGAAGAGAACAGAGGTGAGAACAAAAAGCAAAGAGAGAGGCAGAAAGACAGAGTTTCACACATAGAGATATGGCATAAGAGGCTCGGCACCTGTGGCACAGTGGTTACAGCGCCAACAACACACCAAAGGTGGTAGGTTTGAACTGGGCCCGGGCCAGCTAAACAACAATGACATCTGCAACAAAAAAATAGCTGGGTGTTGTGGCGGGCGCCTGTAGTCCCAGCTACTTGGGAGGCTGAGGCAAGAGAATTGCTTAAGCCCAAGAGTTGCTGTGAGCTGTGATGCCACAGCACGCTACCCAGGGCAACATAGTGAGACTCTGTCTCAAAAAAAAAAAAAAAGAAAAAGAAAGAAAGAAAGAAATATGGCAGCCAAGGAGTGGTCAGAAATACCGGACAGCACCTGCAAAGAGAAATAGAAGCCACATAAGGAGAAATAGGGAATAAGGGGACAAGAGTCAAGAGACGCTGAAACGCAGTGTCATGGACGCGAGCTGCTCCATTCTCAGGAGGCTGGCTGCCTTTTCTCTCCCTACTAGCTGGGCACCCTTGGGGACACTACTGGGATATCACCAGTGAGACATCAGGGCTGCATAGTGAAATTACAGCAGGGGAGAGATGGCCTGTGGTGAGTATCAAAGGGAACTGGGGCCCCAGAGTCATTGGCAGGACTCCCACAGCCCTAGCGGGACCCCCCAGGAATCGTGCTGATGTGCAGATAGAGACACTCGGTGCAGGAGGTCTGCTCCCTGCCTCCTCCTCCTCTGCTGTGTTCCTTGAAATCAAAAGTGAGGGCTGTGGAATGCTTAATTGAACTAAGAGACAAGAGGGTCATGCTCTTCTCCAGTCTATTTCCCTGTGTGCAAGAATGAATATTCTTGTAATAGTTCGGGGGCCCTCAGAAGACCCAATGGAACAGTGTGAGCGCACTGGGGGGGAGTGAATCACCAGAGAGCACCAGCTTGGGACACACAGAGAGAACACACAGCTTTGGGAGGAAATCAAGCCTCATTCATTCCCGGGACCTGAGTCTCCTTGTGGGTAAAATAGTGATGATCCTAATGCATCTCTGGTTGCGTTGCTGGGGGACTTACATGGGACCCCTAAAGCCAGAAGCTGAGCCCAGCGCCTGGCACGTAGTGAGCGCTCAGCACACAGCAGCTCTGGAGTGCTTACAAGACAGAAGCCAGATTGCTCTCCCGGACAGGGGGTAATATAGGGCACTGAGCTCCAGCCGAGAATTGAATTCAACCTCAGCTGGAGAATTAGAACATTGTGATTAGAAACAAGAAGAGAGAAGGGACAAAACAACCTGTCTTCAAGTGCATGATGACAGAGCACAGACTCTCCTGGCAGCCTGAGGGGCTGGGGAAGGACAGGGCAGATCATATTAATAACAATAAATTATATCTGCACTGTGATTTATGGGTCCTGATGTGCTTCTCATTACGTTATCTTACAGTACCGCAGGGCGGGCTTAAAACCCTCATTACTGTGTGTCGCAGTCCTTTTAATGTAATTATTGCTGTTAGTGGTGATAGTTGTTACACATGTTGTTATTGACATTATTTCTCCTAGTTTCCCAATTGGGGAAACTGAGGCTCAGAGCTAGCTAGTGACTTGCTTAAGGAAAAGGTCTGTGTTATGGTTCAAACTTAGGTTTGTAGCCCTGGATTTTTTATTGTTATTTTTTTTTCCTGGCTGCTCTCTGGTCTCTTCCCACAGACAGTCCCCTTTCCACTCTGACATTTTGTAACCACTTTGATCTGGGGAGTCTTGAATCCCTTTTTCCCATAAAGACAGTTTTCTCTTCTCGTCATCCAAGGAACATGGGGGTCGTGGGTCCCTCCTGTCTGGCCTCAAGGGCCTCCCGCTGCTCAACCCCCTAATGCCCCAGCCCAGACCCTGTTCTGACTCAAGGGAGCTCCAAGAAACTCCATGGGCACCTGCCCAGCAGGGCAGGGCAGGGCAGGCAGAAGTGACACAGATTTGAACTTGAACTGTCATGTGCCCCCCACCTTTGGCTGGCCTCTCTTTTGTCTTTGAACTCAGCAGCAGCCTGGCTGGTGGTTCACCCCCCTCCATTCCCCCTTCACAGTCTTCTCCGTTCCTTCTGGAAACCCAAAGCCCAGCTTGGGATGGAGTTGGTTGGGGGACCAGGTTCATTTAGCATTTGCAGAGTGAGCTATTTCAAGAATGTGCAGATTCAGTCCTAGAAATGGCAGAGAAGAAGCCTGGCTTGACTTCTGAGCAGGAGAACAAATGAGCCCCCAGTCTCCACTCTCCCCCCATTTCCCCCATCCTGCGATTTCCTTTGTCTCCATCCAAAATCCTTTACATGATGCTGGAGGCTTCCTAATAAAATAGAACCGTAACTTTATCTAAGATGAGTGCAGCACATGTAGAATGGATAAGGTGTAATTAATAACAGAAAATCATGTTCCCCCCTCCTGACCTTTCACCCTCATATAAGTGTCTTAAGTTTTATGACAGCTAAGCACAAAATTAGTGTGTGCATGCATGCGTGCGTGTGTGTGCTCCAGTGTGTGCGTTTGAGCTGAACCTACAAGGGGCCAATACGTCTGTCTAGTGAGTATTCACCTAACCCTGGCTGGAACTGGTTTAGGTTTCTGGGTAGGTTGGCCTCTCGCTGAACCCCAGCACGGCCTGAAACTGATCTGATTTCTTGAAGCGAGGGTTCTGTCTAAATCTCAAAATACCCGTGTCTATTTGCATGTAAAAACTTTGGGCAAAGCAGAAACTGAATATAAAAAGAAAAAAAAAAACAGCAGAAGACAGCATGTGGGCAGGCACACATGCGTGTACACACATGTGCACATACATGCTGTCTTTTGGATTGTCTGTGATCTTTGAGAGCCCAGATGGGGGCAAGGGTGAGATATGGATGTTTAATTGGGTCCCTGGCAGAGGGCAGAAAACCAAGGTGGGCATTTCATATAAGGATCTTGTTATGGAAGATGCTCTGTTAAGGAATCACAGTGTTTGTATTGGCCCCCTCACCCCCAGTGTAACATCATTATTGCTATTTATCTAGGTGAGAATGCTCAGCCCAGCAAGGTTGGGGCTAGAAAAACCAAAAACCAGGATGAGGAGAGTGGCATCTCCAAGTCTCCCCAGACTGCTGCCCGCCATCACAATTGAAGGGTGGTAAGACCAATGTCTGTTTACCTTAATGGTTTCATGACTAAGTTCGTTTTAAGTAATATTATCTTGCTCTAAAGGTCACTAGGCTGGCCCACACTATTGGTTTCTTGTGATTCATTACAATTGATGCTCAACTTTTCACAAATCTGTAGCACCAACCTCTGAGTTAATGGAAGCCACACCAGCCACGAAGCCAGTAGCTTTGAATCCTCCCCGATGGGGACGCCTGGGCCGGGTGGAGCAAGCTGCTTCCTTTTGATCAGCACTGTTCATGTGAACCAGAGGTCACGCATGTTTGGGACTTGTGTCTTAGCTCTACCAGACAGCAGCAACTGGGCCTCCACATTCCCTCCCACCCCAAGCCCCAAGAGTTTTGTTTTCTATGGTTGTGCCTCTCTGGGATGACTTTTTCAAGACCCTCAGGGCACCAGACCAGTGGAACTTTTTTTTTTTTTTCTTGTGGAAGATCCAGAGCCCTAAATCACTAGTGAAGGCCCCTCCTGCCCTTCCTTCTCTCGACATCCTTAGCTCTTTCAGATGCAGACATACCCATTTCCACTCCCCTGGGAAATTGCTGCTCCCCAACATTAGGTAGCAGGCTGGATTTGAAGGGAGATCTCTTTCTCCCAGGAAAGTCATGGGGTTGTTGAATTCTTTTATGGGAATACTTGAACTCTGGAGGGCCCCCATACTGACGGCCACCTCTGTCTGCTACATGGATCATATATTTTTCTGTCATTACGTCATCTCATCATCCTTTTACAAAGGCTTTTGCCTGGTGATATTTTTATGGCTCTTTTTCCAAGAGGGGCTCCAGGGAGAGTGGGCTATTCCTAGAAAATTATTAATATCTCAAAGGAAAAGGGAAAAAGAGATTCTTATCACTTGGTATCAGAAGGTGGGATTTTCCACTTATCACCCTCTCTTTTGCTTTGGGGTTTAAAGGCAACAGAGACTGGTTGGATTAAGTAGTTCAGGGAGTTCTTTAGCCTGCCATCTTTATAAGGTTGACAATGACCAGAAAATAAGGACGCCACCATCCCCTAATTTCACATCCTCTCAGGTACTTAAAATCATAGTAGACCAGTTCTGGAGTTTGTTGCCAAGACAAGAAGATCTTGATTGGATTAATATATTTCCCAGTGGGGGTTTTGGGGCTTTGCCAAACACAGTAAGAGGAGCAGTTTTTAAACAACAACACTTGAAAAATTAAACAAGTAATATATATTCATTATAGAAAAAGTATAAAAGGCAGATAAAGAAAAAGAAGCAAATGAAAGTCACCTGTAATCCTATCACTAACCATTTGTAGTTTACCATGTATCTTCCAGCCTTCTGTATATGATACATGCATTTTAAATAAAAATAAGACCATATGGCATATGCTATTAAAGGCTCTTTTTATCAGGCAAAGATTATATATATGAAAAATATAATACTGCATGGCGCCTGTGGCTCAGTGGGTAGGGCGCCGGCCCCATATACCAAGGGTGGCGGGTTCAAACCCAGCCCCGGCCGAACTGCAACCAAAAAATAGCCGGGCGTTGTGGCGGGCGCCTGTAGTCCCAGCTGCTCGGGAGGCTGAGGCAGGAGAATCCCGGAAGCCCAAGAGCTGGAGGTTGCTGCGAGTCCTGTGACATCATGGCACTCTACAGAGGGCAGTGAGACTCTGTCTCTACAAAAAAAGAAAAAAAAAAAATCATATTGTACTGTAATATACAGTAATATACCTCAGCCAGGTGAGGTAGCTCATGCCTATAATCCTAGTACTCCAGGAGGCCGAAGCAGGTGGATAACTTGAGCTCAAGAGTTTGAGACAAAAAAAAAAAGAATTTGAGACCAGCCTGAGAAAAAGTGAGACCCTGTCTCTATTAAAAATAGAAAAACTGAGGCAAGAGGATTGCTTGAGCCCAAGAGTTGGAGGTTGTTGTGAGCTATGATGCCATCGTTCTCCACCCCAAAATAAAAATAAAATAAAATAAAATAAAATAAATTTTGGAACAATATAGAATAGGCTTCTCCATGCTAATGAATTTGTTTCCACACCATCATTTCTCAGGGGCTTAGTAGTCCAGAGGTAGATTGCTGCTGGTGTTGTTTTGGCTTTTTATTTTTGTGTCTGCCCTCTTGTTCAAAGATAGCTTCCTTAGCTCAAGAAATTGCATCTGCCATTAAAACAAGACAGTGAAAGGGGTGGCCCCAGAAGGCTTTTCTCTTGAGCCTTTTTCCTTTATAAGAAATCAAATTCTTGGGCCAGGCAGGGTGGCTCACACCTGTAATCCTAGCACTTGGGAGGCAAAGGTGGGTGGATTGCCTGAGCTCACATGTTCGAGACCAGCCTTAGCCAGAGTGAGACCTTGTCTCTAAAAATAGGTAGGTGTGCCTGACACGGTGGTGTGCACCTGTAGTCCCAGCTACTCAGGAGGCTGAGACAGGAGGATTGCTTGAGTCCAGGAGTTCTGGACTGTAGTGCGCTATGCCAAAGTTCGGCATCAATATGGTGACCTCCGGGGAGCGGGGGGCCACCAGGTTGCCTAAGAAGGGGTGAAGTGGCTTAGGTTGGAAATGGAGCAGATCAAAGCTCCCGTGCTGATCAGTAGTGGGATTGCACCTGTAAATAGCCACTGTACTCCAGCCTGGGCAACATAGCAAGACCCTGTCTCTTAAAATAAATAAATAAATAAATAAATAAAAAAAAAATAGCCGGGCGTTCTGGCAGGCACCTTGAGTTCCAGCTACTTGGGAGGCTGAGGCAAGAGAATTGCTTAAACCCAAGAGTTTGAGGTTGCTGTGAGCTGTGATGCCACAGTACTCTACTCAGGGTAACAAAGTGAGACTCTGGCAAAAAAAAAGGGGGGGAAAGGAAAGGAAGGAAGGAAGGAGAGAAAGAGAGAGAGAGAGAAAGAAAGAAAGAAAAAAGAAAAGAAAGAAAGAAAGAAAGAAAGAAAGAAAGAAAGAAAGAAAGAAAGAAAGAAAGAAAAGCTCTTCTCTCGATCCTCCCACTGGCCCTCTACTTGCATTTTATTGGCCCAGAGGATCAGCTCTAGGTCAGGGAATCTTTCAATTTTTCAGAGTCCATGGTAGAAGGCAGGAAGGGAGAAGGCTGTTAGGAATAGATGTTGGATCAGCTAACCAATGATTCAGCCATAGTATCTAAAGCATTTTCACCAACGGCTCGTCGTGTTCTGGGCACTTCGCCCATTACTGCTTACTCTGGCTTCCTGTCTCACCTGTCTTCTATACCCTATATCTTCAGTCCTAGCTCCCAGCTCTTCTTATTTCTGTCCATTCTCTTGATTTGGGAGACACACAGCCTTCCGAGTCCCTCATGCTTAGACTTGGCTTCTTGCTCCACTCTTGCCTCTGCTGGCAGGATGCTTCCTAGTTTGTGACGTGCTGGCTTGTTGGAAGCTCTCACTCATGTGAAAATGGATTTTGTGATAGCTTCACAGTGTAGGGGCCAGGAATTCCTCCTCTAAGTCCTCAGCCTCCAGCAGAGAGGCTGGCATGGTTTATGTACATTTAGCCCAAATAAAAGGAGGGCAGACAGGCATCTTTTAAAACCCTTGTTATTGCACAGGTGTAACAGATGCAGTGTTGGCAAAGAATGACTTGAGTAAAATTCTTCCAGGGAACATTTAGTCAATGACCCGCAGTTAAATCTTGATTTGGGGAACTTTTCCCGAGAAGAGATACTATGTAGCATCAGAATCCTGCATCCCTGAAAACTCTGTGCTGTGACTAGGCATTATGGGTTGTCTTTATACGTATGCTCTATTTCTCTTGGGAGAGATTCCTTCACCCTGCAGCCCCAAAGATCATTAAGGTGAGGTCTAAAGCTGAGTGGAGAGTCTGTGGTCAGGTCTGCTGTGAATCTGCAGCTTGCAGCCAGAGCTGGAGTCATTACAATTGTTTCATGATTTTGTTACCAATATGACTCCACAGTCTAGACAGAATGGAAACAATTAGAGAAATTTATTCTCTCACTCTTTGTCAAATAAAACTGGAAAAAAAGCAACTTTGATCATAAAGAAAAAAATATTAAAAAGGGGAGAAAAGATGTAACATTCTTTGAGAATCTATTCTGTGCCACAGCCCAGAAGGTCAGCATTGATTATATATTAGCTAATTTAATCCTTACAACTCTCATTTGAGATAATGTACCAGTTACTACTGCTATGTAACAAATTTCTACCAAATTTAGCAGCTTAAAACAACTCATAGATTCTGTGAGTCTGGGATTAGGCCAGGACTCACTGGGAATTGCTTATCTCTGCTTCCTGAGATCTTGGGACTCAGTTGGGAAGATGGTGGTGACTTGATGGCTGGGGACTGTGATTATATGAAGGCTCTTTAACTTCATCTGAAAGACTAGAATGACGTGAAGATTTGTATTGTTACGCACCTCTGTGGGGCCTCTTCATGAGGCCTGTGTTTCCTTACAACATGGCTGACTCAGTATAGTTAGGATTCTTACAGGAAGGCTCAAGGCTCCAATACCAAGTTCCAGCAGACAAGGCAGAAGCCACTTCACCTTTTATAACCCATCTTGGAAATGCACAGCATTATTTCTGCCACAGTCTATTTGTTGAATCAGTCACAAGTCCACTGGATTCAAGAGGAGGAGAACATAGACCCCCATGTGGATAAGCTGCTTATCAAAGAATTTTGGGACAGGTTTTTAAATTGCCATAGGTAGAGATATATTAAACTATTGTGCAGACAAAAATGTGAGGCCAGAAGGGTTTGATGATCAGTCTGAGATAACACACAAAATATGATGTAGAGCCAGGATTTGAACCTATAGTTATAGAATAGAGAACTAAGTCTGCAATTATCATTATCATATGTATTGTATTAGGAAATAGTGACCTTTACAACTGGTCAAGTGTGGTCCAAGTGATTTAATGAGGGAGAATCTAACACTTTATGGGGAGGCTATGAGCTATTGGACTTGAACAAGCAAGTGACCATGATGAAATCAACATAGTAAATATTATTAGAAAAATTTGATAATTTTTCCCAGAATGGGGTCATCCTGGTTTTTAGAAGTCAACCAGTTCACCCTTTGTCTTTACGCAGGACCTCTTATAAACTGCATTGCATCCAGGAGCCAATCCAGATTTTGAAGGTAGTAAAAAATAATATGTTCATGAAACTCTGTAGTTTACCAAGGACATTTATGTGTGATGATTTCCTAACTTGAAGTAGCTATTAGATCTATTTTCCCTGTCTGGGATTTATTTCATTCCCTTTCCTGCCTACTAATAGCTTGTATCTATTGAGTGCTTGCAATGTGTTAGGCACGGGATTCCTATGAGAGAAAGAGTTAATATTCCCATCTAATACACATGGATAAATAAAGCATGGTATATGCATACAATGATATATTATTCAACACTAAAAAGGAAAGAAATTTGCAACAGAGCCTAGAGGACATTTTATAATATATATATATATATATATATATTTTTTTTTTTTAGAGACAGGGTCTTATTTTGTCGCCCTCGGTAGAGTGCTATGGTGTCACAACTGACGTCAACCTCCAGCTCTTGGGCTTTGGCGATTCTCTTGCCTCAGCCTCCCGAGTAGCTGGGACTACAGGCACCCACCACAATGCCTGTCTACTTTTTTTGTTGTTGCAGTTTGGCCGGGGCCAGGTTCAAACCCGCCACCCTCGGTATACAGGGCCAGCGCCCTATTCACTGAGCCATAGGTGCCGCCCATACAGGGCATTATGTTAAACGAAATAAGTCAGCTACAGAAAGACAAATACTACATGATTCCACTTATATGTATGAGGTATCTACAATAGTGAAGCTCATAGAAGCAAATTAAAAAGTGGTTGCCAGGAGCTGAGGGATGGGGGAAATTATGTGTCGTTTGAAGGCATAAAGTTTCAATCACACAAGATGAATAAGTTCTAGATATCTGCTATAGTTAAAACAGTTTTGTGCACATCAATGTTTGTTTAGAGGTTAGATCTTGGCTCAGCTCCTGTAGCTCAGTGGTTACAGTGCCAGCCACATACACCGGGGCTCAAGGGTTCGAACCCTGTGCCTGCCAAACAACAATGACAACAACAACAACAACAACAACAACAACAAAATAGCCAGGTGTTGTGGCAGGCACCTGTAGTCCCAGCTACTTGGGAGGTTGAGGCAAGAGAATCGCTTGAGCCCAAGTATTTGAGGTTGCTGTGAGCTGGATATCACGGCACTCTACTGAGGGCAATATAGCGAGACTCTGTCTCAAAAAACAAAACAAAACAAAAAAACCCCAGAGGATAGATCTCATGTTGTGCTTATATTACAAAACAAATGATAAACAAACTAAAGGACCCCAGGAAAATTTGGGAGGTGTTGGATATATCTGTTCCCTCGATTGTGATGATGGTATCATGGTGTATGTGTATGTCCAAATGCATCGTTTTATACACATTAAATATCAATATATACAGTTTTTTGTATGTCAATTACACCTCAACAAAACTTTTAAAAATAATAGTCCCATTTAACAGATGAGAAAACTGAGGGTAAGTAACTCACCTAATGTCACCTAAACTGAAAGGGCAAAGTGAAGATTTTGAACTCAAGGCAGTACAGCTGTGCCCTTGTCTATTGAAATGGTGATGTCCTCATTTAAAGACCATGGTCACAACTCTGTTCAAGAGCTTGTGAAGTTTCCTCTGATTGGCTGGTCAGACACCCCGCACAGATCCCTGTCCTGTAGCACAGTGACTGGGACACCAACTCTTTAGTCCAAGTTTCTCCACCTTGGCATGGCCAACATTTAGGGACCATTTTTTTGGTGGGAGCTCTCCTGTGGATTGGACGGAACATCCCTGTCCTCTTCTCACTAGATGCCACTTGCTTCCCCCTTCTGGGTCGTGATACCCAGAAATGTCCTCAGACATAATCCAATGTCCCCTGAGGCCAAAATATCCCCCAACTGAGAACCACTGTTAATCTCTGCTTGATTTTAATTCCTGTCTCTGCCACTTAAGAACCATGTCCTCTGGGTCAAGTTACTTTGCCTAATTGAGCCTCAATTTCCTCACTTCTAAGTTGGAAGTAATAATAGGACCTACCTCAAAGGATTATTTTTAGCTTTTATTGAATGAATATTTATAAAGTACACAAAGAAGTGCCTGACATTTAGTAAATGCTTGAACGAGCTATTGCTATCTGTCTTTCTCTTGCTACTTGAAGGTTAAAAAACGGGTCTTTTATCTCTGTAACCTCAGTGCCTGGTATGCACTTACATTCCAAGGATGTTTGCTGAATGAATGTATGACCTTCAGACCTACCTTCCCCATGTCAGCAGTAGACACCTAGGCCTGCAGGTCAGTCTTCCTCAAGCCCCACTTCCCACCTTGGCCACAGACTTATGTGTCCTTGGGAGGTTTCAAATGTAAAAGAAAGCTCCAGATCCTGTTTGGCTAATTGTGTGGAAAATTCCATAGATGTGCTTTCTGGTCCCAAGCACCCTTCCTACCCGCACCAATTGCAGTCTCAGAGGAAAGAGTCAAGGAAAGGTGAAAACAATTCTAAATGCAGTAGTGAATTCAGCTGGAGTGTGCAGAGCACACATGGGGTTCTAAACATAATTAAAACCCAATCAGGGTCTGGAAAAATGCATTCATGTCCCTCAATCAAACAACAGAGTGCGAGTGGCGGTGGCCTCTCTCTGGGGGCCGCTTCCTCCTGGGCTGTCAGCGATGTCAGCGATGGCCTCCACCCAGACAGAACCCAGCACAGGTCCGAGCCCCAGAGACCAGGGCCCTGGAAGAGAAATGAGAACAGGGCTCCATTCCTGTGTGTCTTTAACTCTTGGTGTTTGTGGATGCTGAAGAGGAGAGATTAGCTGAATCTCCTCTGGGGCCTATTATTTTCAGGAAAGAATGAGCATGGCTTCCTGATTTAGTCATCAAATATTTTATTTGGGAGCTGCTTCTATGAGCCTAGAACTGGACCAGGCCAGTGGTTCTTCATTGGGGGTGATGTCCCTGGGGGCACTGTGTGATAACTAGAGACAATTTAGGCACAACTGGGGGTGCGTCTAGTTGTAGAGGCCAGAGATGTTCCTACATGTCCCTCAATGCACAGGACAACCCCTCCTGTACTACAAAGAATTACCCACTTGGAAATATCGGTGGTGCTGAGCTTGCGTTTGAGAGATAAGAATGGTAAACAGACGGATGTGGTTATTACCCTGGCTGGGTTACCTAGAACTTGGTCATCTTAACTATTTCTTTAAGTAGCTGGATTTGGAAAGGGGGGTCCCTTTAAGGACAACTTTGGCATTTTTTTCCCCTCTATCCAAGCCTGTGTCCACTAGGTCTGCCATTGTCGCCAGTGTTGGCTGGTGAGTGTGTATTTGCGTGCGAGTGTATGTGTGTGTCCAGAGCTGTGGGGGGGTGTATGTTTGGACTTGCACGGTTGTCTGTTTATCTCTGTGTGTCAGTGTGGCTCTGTAAGAACTTTTCTGTCATTTCCTTCCCCTGCTTGCCAAAGAGGCATCTGTGGCTCGGGAAGACCTCCTAAGGTCAAATTCATCTTTAGGCAAGATTAAGAAATCATTAGGGATGACCCTTGCAGGCTCCCATCTGTCTTCCTCTCCAGTCCCACTTGCTTTCCCACCCTCCCCACCCCCACTTGGGTGATAAAACTCAGCAAACTTGCCTCTGAATGGAAGCTTTGAACTTACACTTTCGTTTAGGCTAACTCTGCTGGGTCTGTATGCCGTACACAGGAAGCGTTAAAGATTGTGTTTCAGGGTACTCAAAGCACAACTGGGAGAACCACTGATCTAGGGTTTGCAGCATCAGCATTCTTGACCGTTATTTGGGGCCATGTAATTCTTTCTTGTGTGGGGGGCTGTCCTGTGCATTGCACTGGAGGATGCCGTACAGTACCCCAGGTCTGGACCCATTAGATGCATCCCCAGTTGTGACAATCACAAATGTCCCAAGACTAGCCTAAAGTTCTCTGAGAGCACACAGTCACCCCAGTTGAAAAATCATTGACCTGCAAAGGCAGAGAACAGCACAAGTGAATCTCACATGCTTGATTTTGAATGAAAGCGGCTGGGCTCAGTGGCTTAAGGCCTGTGATGTTAGCACTCTGGGAGGCTGAGGCCAGAGGATCCCTTGAGCAGAGGAGTTCCAGAGCAGCCCAAGCAAGAGTGAGACCCCATCTCTTAAAAAAACAAACAAACAAACAAACAAACAAACAAACAAACAGACAAAAAAGAAATGAAGAAAGAGACAAGCTACTTGAACATGATGTTGAATGATTTCTATTTACACAAAGTATAAAAACAGGCCCACCCGTCTAGCTGTTAGATGGAAGGATAGAGGCTACCCTTGTTGGGGTGGGAGGTAGAGAATGACTAGAAAGGGAACAAACACTACGGGGACTGCTGGGGATGTTTGGTTTTTAATCCAAATACTGGGTATGGTTATGTGTGTTTTTCTCTATGAATATTACACCTGAATTAAAAGTTGTATGTGTGTGGAGGAAGGATATGCCTATTAAACGGAGTCATTTAGAAAATCAGAGAAGACTGTCATAAAAAAAAAAAAAAAATCAAATGCTATCGATTTCATCTCCTTCCCAAACTCTGTGGTGGACAGTTTATGAGCAGAGTTATTAAAACTTTATTATTTGAGTCTTCCAGCTGTTTCTAAATCTGCAGGAACACTACATCTAAGTAATGATCTGATTGAAGAGAACATGTTGTCAGCCCCTGTGCAAACACACTCCTTCTCTCTCTCACACACACACATCCCCCAATCAGAGATGTCACGGGGCCTGTATTGAATTGAATTTCCTGCCTTTGTGTTTCCCCCAAGCAGACTATGGAGGAGAGTGAATTACACATTGACACATGAAATGGACCAATATGCCAGGTTGAGAGTTTTTTATTTTTTTTTTGAGACAGAGCCTCAAGTTGTCATCCTAGGTAGATTCTGGTGGCATTACAGCTCATAGCAACCTCCAACTCCTGGGCTCAAGCAATTCTTCTGCCTCCACCTCCCAAGTAGATGGGACTATAGGTGCCTGCCACAACACCCAGCTATTTTTTGGTTGTAGCTGTCATTGTTGTTTGGCAGGCCTGGGCTGGATTCGAACCCGCCAGCTCAGGTGTATGTGGCTGGTGCCTTAGCCACTTGAGCTACAGGTACTGAGCCCAGGTTGAGACTTTTAAAAACAAATGGCCCTTTTAGTCTTCTGGAGGGGAAAAAATAATCTACATGTGTGACAATCAGGACTTTGCCTCTGGTCAGCCATTTAAAGGAAAAACTTGGTTGGGACATGATGGCTCACGCCTAGAATCTTAGCACTCTGGGAGGCCTAGGCAGGAGGATCCCTTCAGTTCAGAAGTTTGAGCAAGGGGGAGACCACATCACTAGTAAAAATAGAAAAATTAGTTGGACTTTGTGGTAGATACCTGTAGTCCCAGCTACTTGAGAGGCTGAGGCAGGAGGATCACTTGAGTCCAGGAGTTTGAGGTTGCTGTGAGCTAGGTAGAGGTTATGGTACTCTAGCCCAGACAACAGAGTGAGACTCTGTTAAAAAAAAAAAAAAAAAAAAGACCAGGTGAGGTGGCTCACACCTGTAATCCCAGCATTCTGGGAGGCCCAGGCGGGTGGATTGCCTTGAGCTCACACGTTAGAGAACAACCTGAGCCAGAGTGAGACCCCGTCTCTAAAAATAGCCACGTGTTGTGGTGGATGCCTGTAGTCCCAGCCTACTCAGGAGGCTGAGGCAAGAGAATCACTTGAGCCCATGGGTTTGAGGTTTCTATGACACTAGGACACTCTACCGAGGGTGATAAAGTGAGACTGTCTCAAAAAGAAAAAAAAAAAAAAGAGGAAAAGAGGAAAGTTGGCCTCACTTGTCTTCCCTAAATCCCTATCACTCACACTGGCCCCATCTCAGTGGAATAAACTCCAGATTATCAAGCTCCTGGCATTGTAGGTCTTTTTAAACACCAGTGCAGTCCCTTGGATGCCCAGAGCAAAGGTTACAGACATTCTCAATTTTTTTTTTTTTTTTTTTGAGACAGAGCCTCAAGCTGTCACCCTGGGTAGAGGGCTGTGGCATCATAGCTCACAGCAACCTCCAACTCCTGGGCTCAAGTGATTCTCCTGCCTCTGCCTCCCAAGTAGCTGGGACTACAGGCATTCTCAATTTTTTTTAACATCCTCTTTCAGGAAAACTTGAGAAAGGTTCTGGAAGCAAGCAGGTCCCAAGATGTGCCTGAGAGACCTTCAGTCTTCATCTCAGAGGCGTCCTTAGACATGGGCATTTGAGAAAAAAACTCCGTGGCTTCTTGCTGCAGCCTCCCCAGCTGGTTAGCATTTATAAAGTGGGGCACATCTGCTCTTGACTGTTAGTGTGGAGAAGGGGAAGGGGACCAGTAAGAAGAGAAAACCCCAAATTCTAGGACTGACCCCACCTTTTACTGAGAGAAAATTGCCTCTAAGTTGGAGTCACAGAGACGTTCTTCATTAAGGAAGAGAGATTCTTCTTCAAAATACTATGTCTTGGCCTCCCCCTTCTCACCTTCCCTCCCTTTTCCTCTGCCTTGCTAAAACTCCCCAGGTTCTAGCCAGCCTTGAGATTTATGACGTGTTTCGCTTTGTGAACATCCTACAATGGTATTTTGGGTGATGAGGAGCTGAGAGGCCTGCAGATAGCCTGTTGGTTAGAAAAGAAAGGATATAGAATAATGAACGCAATATATTTCCCAGTCCCTCTTTCGTGCACATACATAAAGTTATAAATGCCCCCAAGTGTGTGGCAAGCACATAGGAGACTTTGAAAACACACAATGATGTGCCAGGCGACGGCACCCCCCGGGCCCCATGCACAAGGAGACATCACATGTTTGCAAACCCACGCAAAAGACCCACAGGCCTGCAGGGACCATGTTTGTGCACAAGCAGACCCATGCTAACAGACAAAACTGGAGACAGATGCAAACCCATTTCCAACATCAGACCCAGATGGGGATATGCGCTCCTAATGTGCAACACTCCCAGCACCTCTGAAACGTTGAAATGAATGGGGTTGGAGGGACCCCTTTCACTTCCTTTTCTCATTTCAGTTTTTCTTGCAATACAAATGTTTTCTGAAACACGCAGCCCTGGGTCCACAAACTACAGGCCTGTAACCATGCAGAAACCCCAGAAACAAAATCTACTGAGTTCCAGCACGGGTCTGGCTGGCCCAAGACAGTGTGGATACTGCCCTTTCTGCGTCCACAGGGCTGCAATTAACCTCCCTACAAGAATTGGCATTGAGGGGGTGTTATTGGAGATCCTAGCAGAAAGTAAATTCAAAGATAGATGACTCAAGGACACATGGTAAATAAAACTCTCGACAGCCAGGACCTGGAATCACAGTGGGGTCTCTCTGAAAGACAAAATAAAGACTCACCCAGAAATCTTCCTTCCACCCTTTTGTCCCAAATCTAATTACAGATGCCTTGACATTCCTTCTGCACAGAGTTTCCTTAAAAGATTTGCCAAGAAGACACATTTGGAAACTGTGTTTTAGGTATGATCCCGTCTGGGAGTCACTCTTGCTTGCTAGATGACAAAACGCTTAATTACAACGAGCAATGTATACCACATTTGGAAAACTGTATTCTCGACTCGCATAATATACCGCATACTGACAATGGACTTTTGGCAAAACTTGTGTCTCTGATCTCATGTTAATTACTACACAAATATACTTAGTGTGGGTACCGAGTTTATGGGATGGAGTCCTCTTGACACATGTTCACAATAAAATCACATTTTCCCCCCTTCCCCTGACCCAAAGGAAAAAAAAGAAAAGATTAACATTTTTCAAGATGCTGTTGTAACGGCATGAAAACTGTCTGCTGAGTGTTCACTCTGCTTTTGTTCTTTTTCCTTTCTCCTTTTATTAAAAAGCCTTTTTAAACCAACCATTCCTGGTTTGTAATTCTTCTTTACTTTTGCTTTTATGCCGAGGGAGAGACAGATTAGATTAGATTAAAGGCCCAGGGACACCTTGTGAAATACATTCCATGTAGAAGCAATTTGGTTGATAGGGTCAATGTGGGGTGTGTGTGTGTGTGTGTGTGTGTGTGTGTCTCCTGTGGCTTACTGGTGGTCTTTGTACAATTGCAGGGTTCTGGTCTCTAGGAATGCATTTGTTCCTTTAGCCTCCCCCCCTTCAGAAGTCTGCAGTCTTTGATTGTGGCCTGACTTTTAGGGGTCTGCGGTGTTTTGGGGGGTTGTAAATCTTATTAACTCTTCCCTTTAGTTTTTCACAGTTCTCAAATTTTTTCAAAAGGCAACACCAGTTCTGTCACAAGTGGCAGATGAAAGAGAACATTTCAAAGCCTCTCTCCCCTGTGCCCAGCAGACCCCCAGGTTAGTCTGATGATGTCACAGCCGTAACCAAGGCAACACACCGTGACATCACGACCAGAGAGTACTGACCTTGGGCTGGAATTCAAAGGAAAAGCAGCTCATAAACTTCTAAAGCGAGCAGGAGATAAATATTCTTAGTCATAAAAGAACAAACGAAGTGCGGGATGGGGGTGGAAAAAAAAAAAAAGCAGAACTTTTTATTATTATTTTTTAAAGAAATACAGTAAAATGCATTGCCAAGTTTTTCAGGAAGTGCCAGTGGCCATTTTGATGATGTGAACGAGACTTTAAAACAGAAAGAGGAAAAATGAATGTGGTGAACAAGGGTCGCTATAATATTAAATATAACCAGGTGAAGCTTTCCCCTAAACCATGATATGCACAATGAGGGCTGGGGGATGAATAAGGGCAGAGAGAAACAATGAGCAAATTTGCTCCAGGAGAAAGGGAGACGTCCAGGGATTGTATTTATTTTTATTTTTATTTTTTGAGACAGAGTCTCACTTTGTCATCCTGGGTAGAGTGCTGTGATGTCATAGCTCACAGCAACCTCAAACTCTTGGGCTCAAGCGATTCTCTTGCTTTAGTCTCTCGAGAAGCTGGGACTACAGGTGCTTGCCACAAGGCCTCGCTATTTTTAGAGACAGGGTCTTGCTCTGGCTCAGGCTGGTCTTGTACTCATGAGTTCAGGCAATCTGCCCGCCTCGGCCTCCCAGAGTATTAGGATTACAGGCATGGCCCAGGGATTGTATTTATCAAAAAGGGAAAGTACTTTCTGAAGCATGGTACCCCAGATGGAATCCTGGCAGAGAAAAATGGGCAAAATCTGAATGAAGTCTGCAGTTTAGTGGAGAGTCTTGTACCCAGGTTGGTTTCTTAGTTTGACTACTGGGCCAGGTGGTAATGCAAGTTGGTAGCATTTAGCTAAACTGGGTAAGAGGTTTGCAGGGACACTTTGCTGCCTTTGCACTTTTCTGTCAATTTAGTTTGAAATAAAAATATTTAGAATAAAATGGAGAAGTGAGCCATTGTCTCCCATTTCTTGGTCTGGAAGTTTTGCTCCTTCTTCACAGGCGTGTGGCCCATGTACCCAAGTGCTGGGTTTTATGATGGTGACAGCTAAAAGGTGTTTGTGGGACCCAGAGGAAAGAGACAGAAGCCCAGAGCTGCATTTGGGAAGTTAAGACAAGTAAAGAAAAAGAAGTCCCCTGAGCCATCTTAAGGTGCTCTTGTGCTCACAGCCTTCCATGAGTCACCTGATCCGGTTTGACAGGAATGTTTCTTTCTTGGACATCCAGAGGGTAGACTGACCCCACAGCATGAGGAGCTGGTTTCCAGATGCCAGGAGGGGCAAAGGAATAGCATGACACTGGGGAAGAAGAGCTCCTGTCCCTGTTTTCACATGAACTTGCACGTGATAGTGGGAAAGCCAGAGCTTTCCCTGAGCTTCATTTTTCTTGCCCACAAAATGGCACTGGGCCATTGTCACTTGGACAAATAGACTTCATGTTAGGCACAAGTTTAGATCGATGGACAGAAACTGGCTTGGGCCATGTCCTGAGCATGGTATCCAAGAGAAGGAGTGGGCTGATCCATCAGTAATGTCTGCTGTGGATGTGGGAGTGGAAAGTTAGGAGGACATCCGTTCATCATTCCAGACCCCTGAACCCTTGGGCCTAGCCTCTCTGGGGCCTGCTAGTCTAAATAGACTCTTGTGCCTCCACCAACATCCATGTGGGAGAGTAGATAGAACACAGTCCCTAGAGTCAGCTAGTAATGGCTTTCAATCTTGGCTTTCTCTGTGCACTTGTGATAAGCAGCTCATGACATTTAGCAAATGTGAAATGCAGTGAGTGAAGCCCTGTGCATACCCGCTACCATCTGAAGGAGAAAAGCAAAGTAACACATAGCAAAGCACACTGTGCCAAGTGCTAGGATAACAGAAGAGTGCTCTGGTAGTACTGAGGAGGGAGACCTGACTTACACCCGGGGGCAAGCAAGGAAGGCTTCCTGGAGGAAGTGGCATTTAAGCTGAATTCTGAACCATGAGTTCAGTGTTATCCTGGGGAAGGAGTCTGGCTGAGCTCAACTCATGATTAGCCTTATTGGGGGAATTTAGACTTTATTTTGAGGGTTGTGGGGAGCCATTCAGGAATTTTATGAAAGATAATTTCCATTAGTAAAAAATAAAAGTGTCTCTCTGGCTTAAGAGATAGATTTAGGGCAGGAGAAAGAATAATGGCCATTTTGATGGCCTTGGATTATGGCCAAGAATGTTGATGACTTGTACTAGGAAATTGAGCAGAGGAGGGAGGACGACTGGAGATGTTAAGGGAATTGACTGTGTGTGTGTTTATGTGTGATGCCAGTTACTTAATTTGAGCCTCAGTTTCTTCAGTTGTGTTAAGTCTTTCACACAAATGCCTTTAATGTCATTGTGAAGTTTAAATGAGATGATATGTATACATTGCTTAGCCTGGTATACTGTAGGTGCTCTATAAATGCTAATTACATTCATTATTGCCTAAGGGTCTAGTTATTCCACCCAGAGAATAAGCAATTCATTTAACTAATAAAACTGAGTCCCAGAGAGAGGGGTAAAGGATTGACCAGCATCCCACAGCAAGTTAGTGGCAGAAGCAAGCTTTGAACTCAGCATCTCCATAATTCCCCGGCCAGTGTTCTCCCTACCTACTCTCCAGTCAGTTCAGCCCCTGGGAGCTTCCTTTTGGACTAAATTTTTGGACGTCAGAGGAAAATAGCATTCCTGTACTGAGTTGAATTATGTCCCTCAAAAAAAATATGTTCAAGTCCTAACCTAGATGCCTATGAATGTGTGACCACTGGACCCCTCAACAACCCGACCCCGGGAGAGAGGCAAGGAGCAGATACTCAAGGAGCACCTCAAAAAAGAAAGTAACCCAGCCCACACTCTGATTTCTGAGTTCCAAATTCCAGAACTTAAAGAGAATAAACACACTTCTGTTGTTTGAATCTACCCAATTTGTGGTACTTTGTTACAGTGACTCAAAAAGCTAATATAGTCCCACAAAAAGGAGTCTCACCCTCAGAGATTATCAGCCATTGTCACTGCACAGGACCCAAGTTCTAAGAGAAGGTTTGGGAAGGAGGCTTGGGTAAGAGGAGGAGTGCAGATGGTTTGGGGGCCCTGGTGACTTGGTTTCTCTGAGTCACCAGGGCCAGGGAGGTGATTTCCTGAGCATGTGCTTCAGCTTCTGGAGATATCCTGTGTAAGTCAAAGCCTTGGTTCCCCACCATAACCTTGAGGGGTGACTCAGCTGCAGGAGGCTGCAGAGGGGGTATGGTCAATCCATCCACAAATAAAAGCCTGTCCCTGGCTTAAGTGGAGGACAATATAAAGTATGGACAGCAAACAACAACAAAAGCAATTATCATTCCCCTATCCCCTGCTCCCTCCACCCCGGCAGGAGCCACCATCATCCCCCACCTGGATGATTCTGGGGCCCTAACTCTCCTCTCTGTCCCCACCCGCACCCATTCCTCACCAGCATCTACTTTGCTTTTTTTTTTTTTTTTAATCCACTCTATTGGGGGTATGATTGCCACAAAATGAAACGCACCCATTTCAAGTGTATAGTTCAATACATTTTGATAACTGTATGCATAGTGCAACCACCATGGCCACCGGACACAGAACATTATTCTTGAGCCCCTAAAATCTCCTCCTGCCTCTTCTTCACCACCTGCATACTGCCTCCTGCCATCCCCACCGGCCCCGCCGTGCACCCTGGCCCCCGGCCACTGTGGATCTGCTTTCTGTCATTCTAGATGAGCTGGATCATTTCTAGAATTTTACACAAGTGGAGTCATCCACTATGAACCCCTTTACATCTGGCTTCTTTTGCTCAGCGTCATGTTTTTGAGCTCAGCACCCATGTTGTTCCATGGATCAATGGTTTGTTTCTTTTCATCAATGAATAGCATTCCATTATATGGGAGTACTACAGTTTTTTCTTTCACCTGTTGATGGATATTTGGATTGTTTCCAGTTTTTGTTTCTTAGGAATAATGCTGATAGGAACATTCAAGTGTAAGTCTTTTTGTGGACATGTGATTTCTTTTTCTTTAGTTGATATGGAATAGTAGAATTGCCGAGATACATGGTAAGCGTATATTTAAGTTTCTTAACCCAATTTAAGATACAACTAAATATAACAGCTAAAATGATATAACTTCTGGAGGCAAACACATGAGAAAATCTTTGTGACCTTGAGCTAGAATAGATTCCTTAGAACAAAAGAATGCATACACCACAAAATAAAAATAAGTGACCTTACCAGGATTTAAAACTTCTGTTCTTTGAAAGACCCTGCTAAGAAAATGAAAAGGCAAGTCATTGTCTAAGGTAAACTATTTGTAAATAATTTATATGACAAAGAATATGTATCCAGAAAATTAAAAGAAGTTCTATATTGAGACAGAGGGGGACTCACATGTTGATCAGAAGATGAACAACCCAATTAGAAAAATGTACAAAAGGATTTTTTAATGAACACTTCACGGAAGAAGATATACAAATAGTCAAAAAACACATAAAAAAGTATTCCTTATTGTTAGTCATCAGGAAAACAAAAATTAAAACCATAATGAGATACCATTACTTTTGCATCAAAATGGCTAAAATCGAAAAGGCTGAACATCCCAAATATTGACAAAATGGGAATGCAAAATGAGACGGCCCCTTTGGAAGAGCCTGATGGTTTCATCTTTTTTTTTCCTGAGACAGAGTCTCATTCTGTCACCCAGGTAAATTGCTGGGGAGTCATCATAGCTCATGGCAACCTCAATCTCCTAGGCTCAAGTGATCCTCCTGCTTCAGTCTCCCAAGTAGCTGGGACTTACAGGCACCCGCCATGATGACCAGCTAGTTCTTCTATTTTTAGGAGAGACAGGGTCTTGCTCTTGCTCAGGCTAGTCTCGAACTCCTGAGTTTAAGCAATCCACCTGCCTTGGCCTCCTCAACTGCTAGGATTACAGGTATGAACTAACACTCTTGGTCTTAAATGTTTCTTTTTTTTAAAAAAAAACAATATGCTCTTGTAAAAAATGAAAACAGTTCTTAAAATCCTCCTGTCTGGTATTAAAGTAAAACCCAAGTGCTGTTCTGTGTCCTCCGTCATTGGGGGCCTGCTCTTTTCTCCTAGTTCAAGTCCCTGTAGCCATACGGAGCCTTATTAAGACCTTAAATAGAGGGAGCTCTTTTGCTGTCCTCTCCAGTTGGGGCTCTTCCCTGTGGGGACCTCCATGACAAAGTCTCTTTTCAGATGCCTTCTTCTTAAAAAGACTTTTGCTGGCCCAACATAGTGGCTCACACCTATAATCTTAGCACTCTGGGAGGCTGAGGTGGGAGAAGCCCTTGAGCTCAGGAGTTCAGGACAAGTCTGAGCATGAATGGAACCCCGTCTCTACTAAAAGTAGAAAACTTAGCTGGACTAGTGGCTGACACCTGCAGTCCCAGCTACTGGGGAAGCTGAGGCAGGAGGATTGCTGAACCCAGCAGTTTGAGGTTACTGTAAGGTAGGATCACAGCACTGTACTCTGGCGTGTGAGTCTCCCTCTGTCTCAAATAAACAGACAAGAAACAAAAATCTTCCAAACAAATTAATTATGGAAATAACTGCCACTCTGAGGAGTTCTGGGGTGTTAGAGTTGTGGATAGGGGCCTGAGAACCTGTGCCCAATTACTCCTTCTGTACCCCTCTGGGTAATGCATCTGGGGTAGTCATTCAAACGAAACTTTGGCAGAAAACATACATAGTTCCAGCCCTCCTCAATGTCAAGGTGTTGACTCCAGAAGGCATGACTCTGACCACAACCTCAGGCATCCAGGCTCTCCTGCTAGTCAAATGATGAGAATCTGTGGCAGGAAAAGGCCAGTCAGGCCCCCAGAGTGGGACCAGTCTTAGGGGGGCCTAAAGTATGTGTCCTTGGGAGGGGAAAGGCAGCCCAGTTGTAGCTTCCAGCATTTTCCTCTCCCCCTCTGATGTGAGGGAGAGAAACAGTGAATTCATTGAGGCTGGCACCCGTTTTCTTCCACAAGAAGGAGGAAGGTCCTGAGAAGCATGTAGGGCAGGGATGGGGCTGGGGGCCAGGGCTTGCCTTTGGGCTGGGTGGTTGTCAGGGCTTGAAGTGGACCTCAGGCTCATTTAGTCTAGTTCTCTATTTCAGACAGGAAAACTTAGGCCTGGGGGCAGAGGTGGAGGAGGCCAGGCAAGTCTGGGCTAGTCCTCAGCGTTTAGAAGACCGAGATTTTAGGCCCGGCAAGGTGGCTAACACCTGTAATCCTAGTGCTTTGGGAGGCGGAGACAGGTGGATTGTTTGAGCTTACAAGTTTGAGACCAGCCTGAGCAAGCACGACACACTATCTCTACTTGAGTTTAAGGTTGCTGTGAGCTATGATGACACCACAGAACTTACCCAGGGAAGAAAACCAAGATTTTACTGGACATTGGTGCAGTTCTTTTTTTTCTTTCTTTCTTTTTAGAAATAGGGTCTTGCTATATTGTCCAGGCTGAAGTATAATGGCTAGTGCAAGTGCAATCATGCTGTACTACAGCCTTAAAGTCCTAGGCTCGAGTGATCCTTCTGTCTCAGTTTCCTCAGCAGCTAGGACTACAGGCATGGACCACCATGTTTAGCTTACTGCAGTCTTTGAGCAAAGGCCTTTGTCAAAATGGAACCAGAAAGCCAGGCAGTATGTAGGCTGTTGAGAACCTGGGGTCAGCCAGACTGAATTTTTAGATTTGTCTCTGCCACATACTCACTGTAGAT
This sequence comes from Loris lydekkerianus, assembly GCA_963574355.1. Classification (NCBI taxonomy): domain Eukaryota; kingdom Metazoa; phylum Chordata; class Mammalia; order Primates; family Lorisidae; genus Loris; species Loris lydekkerianus. The sequence continues at coordinate 10,647 of CAUYPK010089622.1, read as the reverse complement.
CTTGAGCGAAGACTTTACCCCTTCTGAGCTTCAGTTTCCTCCACTTCGTAGAACTCCTAACTTTATTAAATGAGTACATACACATGTCACTTAGTTCAGTGCCTACCCCTACTTAACAAATGGTGCTGATTCTGATTTTTGATAATTGTTATTATACCCTTCTAGAACTACAGTAACCTCCTCTGAGGTTAGCAGAGGAGTTAGAATTGCAAGAGAGGCTGGAGTGAAAGATGTCAGTGAACGGTAGCTAGCCTGAGAGTCTCCAGAAATCCAAATCCAGAATTCAGAACAGAAGACTCCAGTCTGGGTTCCATCTGACCTGAGCATTTTCAGAGTGCTTCCCTGGGTCCCAGTAATCTAATTTTAGGGAAGGAGGAAGGGCAGTTAATGATCACTGAAGAGTAAAGAAACAGGAGTTCTGTTCCTCCAAGTCAAGACTGAAGCTATGGACCAGTTACGGAATCTCTTAGTTGATCTCTTCCTTAACAATGGGAAGGCCATTCTCTCTCTCACAGGACTGTGGGGTCCATGTAATGAAGAGAGATGTGTGAAGGAAACAAGCATGGCTCTGCCACTCAAGAAATCATAGCGCAAAGGGAGCATATGAGTTGCACCAGCCAGTGCCTTCATCACACGTGAGCAGTGGGAGTTTATGAAGTTGCCCACTTGGCTCCAGAAGACAGAGACTCCCAGACATTTTAAGCACCCTGGACATGCCTGAACTTGCAGGTGCCACTTGGAATCCAAGAGGCTCTTGATGGAAAGGACAGCATTATTCAGGGGAAATGCATTTGTGCAACTTGTAATTTTATCTAGACCAAAGCAGATTACTTCCCCAGCTAGGGGGGGAATTCCTTGGCTTTTAAGCCTCACCCGCCCTTTATCTCATCTGTCTGTCACAATAGTCTGAGAGATAGGCCAGGGAGATGCTAATGTCCCCAAGATCCTGGAGAGGGATCAGCTGCTGACTTCAAAGAGACTCCATCCAACTTGAGGGATGGAGGACAAGGGGTTGCAACAACCTTGTAAGGAAGTAGGTCTCCAGGCCAGAGAGACTGGCAGGTCCCGAACATTCATTCCTTCAAGCAAGTAAGCAAGCATGTAAGAGATGAGCATGAGCTTCATGGCTTCATGCAGGTGTCCCAAGATACTAAATAAAACAAGACAAGCTAAACTCATCAAGGGTACTTGAGAAGAAAGAAGGAAGCTAGCACTTGACTGAACTCCCAACCAGGTACCACAGGCCCTGTGAGGTGGGACTAATGAACCCCTCACCCTATCGGGTGAGGTGGCTCACATCCATCGTCCTAGCACTTTGGGAGGCTGAGGTGGGAGGATTGCTTGAGGCCAAGAGTTCTAGACCAGCCTGAGCAACATGGTGAGACTCTTTCTCTAAAATAAATAAATAAAATAAACCCCCCACAAAAATTAATCAAGCATGGTGCACACCTATAGTCCTAGCTATTGGGGAGGCTATGACAGGAAGATTGAGCCTAGGAGTTTGTGTTTGAGCTATGATTGGACCACTGCACTCTAGCCTGGAGGGGGACAGAAGGAGACCTTGTCTCAGACATAACCCAAAAACTCTTACCCAAGGGCTACCCAGCTGTTAAGATAAGAAAGCAGGGATTGCTGTTTCTGTTCCACAATGAATAGATTCCTCCTTCCACTCCTATTTTACCTAATTAATATTTATCACCCACTGTGACTCACTCATACAGTGAGCCTCCTTCAACTTCTCTGACTCCCCTGTTTATATCTCCAGCTACCTTGCCCTTGCCCTTGCTCTGGGTTTCAGCCACTCCACCTTTCTTCTCTTTTAATAATCAAGTTCTCTCTCCTCCTCACTGACTTTGCTTCAGCTATTCCCTGGGTCCAGAAGACCCCTTCCTATGGGCTGCTGTATATATTTACGCATGCAAGGGAGCCTTCCCTGACCTCAGAGAATTCTCATTCCTACTCTCACACCCATTCTAAACCCTGTACGTCTCCATCTTGAAATTTATTACCTGTTGGAAACATTTTTGTGGGATTCTTTAATTAATGTCTGTGCACTGCGCCAGACTCTAACCTCCATGAAAGCAGGGAGTTCATTTGTCTTGCCCATGACTGTATCCGATATTGGCGGAAGGGCAGGGAAATGCCCAGCCACGAGAAAGGATTCAAGAACAGACAAACAAGGAGGCAGACAGAAGAGCCCCAGAGGTGCTTAGTCTCCAAGAAGCCCTGGAAAGACCCCTGGTCATGCCTCCTGTCCTAGCTACTCAGATTCCAGGCAAAGGTGAAGGACCAGACATTCTCAGAGGCTCACAATGAAGCCAATATGTATTTCGTAGGCCATGTGTTTATGTTTTTCCCTTTGAAGGCTGCCTGGGAAAGGCTAATAGTCATGGAAGTAACAAACACATTGTCTTCTCTTCTCTTGCCAAGAGCAATCTTTAATCACTCTACCAAGTAATGGGCTCAGAATAGCATAATGGAAACAAAGTACTTAAAATACTTTCTTGGGTGGATAAACACAGCAGAGGGGGAAAAAAAAAACCCTTACACACCCAGCCCGTCCTTTTTACTGTATACACAGCAAGGAGATGTGGAAGGAAGAGACTAAATCTCCGCATAATCAAGTAATTGTAAATAACCAGAACACACGTATTTTAAAGGATAGCGTGGCGTGGTTCTTCCACGATAAGGATGTCTTAGTATTTTCTGGGCTCTCCCCACATTTTTTTTTTTTTTTTTTTCCTTTTAAAAAACCCTGTCACCAAGTACCAAAAGTAGTTCTGGTTCCACACAGTGGAAGTGTGTTCTCAAAGAATCTTTGAGCAAGGTCTTTTTCAAATATCTCTAGATATCAAAGCATTGAGGGAGGGAGGGTGGGTGGTTCTGGGTGAAGGCCCTTGTGAAATTGAATGTTTAATTTGTGTTCAGAAGAGAAGAATCTTTGCTGATGATGCCTACTTTGGCTAAAGCCACACAGGAGAAAGAAAACAGTCAAAGCTCTGATTACAGGAAGCTGCAGAATTAGCTTCCTAGGGGTGATATCAAATTTGGTATTAGAGAGGATAGATGTTCAAGCCACCATAATAGACTTTTGAAATCACCATCTTCTCCAAGGAGCCTTTCTGAATTTTCTTAGTTGGATTTCATCTATCTCTACCATAAGATGAATGAGACAAGAGCCAGTAGGCTTCTGTAACTTAAAAACTCTGTCATCTCGGTCGATTTACTTATTTTCTCTGAACTTTTACTGAACTGAAATGTGGAAACAACAATACCTCTCTTGTGAGTATCACTGGATGTAGAAATAAATAGCCTGCAGTCAGATCTTCACTGAAAATGATGATCCCAGTTTGCTGTGAAAGCTGTCAGAATCAAAATGGAATCACTTATGTTAAGAAAACCCTGACGGGGTGGCGCCTGTGGTTCAGTGGGTAGGGCGCTGGCCCCATATACCAGGGGTGACAGGTTCGAACCCAGCCCCGGCCAAACAGCAGCAACAGATAGCTGTGTTGTGGCGGGCACCTATAGTCCTAGCTACTCGGGAGGCTGAGGCAAGAGAATCGCCTAAGCCCAGGAGTTGGAGGTTGCTGTGAGCTGTGACATCAAGGCACTCTACTGAGGGCAACAAAGTGAGACTCTATCTCTGTAAAAAAAAAAAGAAAGAAAAGGAAAAGAAAACCCTGACAAACAGGGCCAGAAAAGGCCATGAAGAGAGGTTGCTTAGGCCTGGATGCCTGGTAACAAAAACTATTGCCAAAGACTACAAAAAACACAACCTTGCACAAAGGCTATTGCAACCTTACACAAAAAAATGCTTCTGCAAGGACGTCTGTCCAACAATTGCCTGTCCAACCCCAGGCTAGCGTCACCCTTATTATTCATCTTGTAGCCAAGGCTAATTACTTCAAAGCAATTATGCAATTCTCATTTTTTCCTTTAAAAACCATTGTTTTTCTTTACTTTCCTGAATATGCACAGTTTACTATGGCACAGGTATTCCCTTTGCAATGCTCTGGTTATCCAATAAATTGTTTTTTTTTCTTTCAGACAGAGTCTCACTATGTTGCCCTTGATAGAGTGCTGTGGCGTCACAGCTCACAGCAACCTCAAACTCTTGGGCTTAAGTGATTCTTTTGCCTTAGCCTCCCAAGTAGCTGGGACTACAGGTGTCCGCCACAATGCCCGGCTATTTTTTTGTTGCAGTTGTCATTGTTGTTTAGCTGGCCCAGGCTGGGTTCGAACCCACCAGCCTTGATGTATGTGGCTGGTGCCATAACCCCTGAGCTATGGGTGCCAAGCCAAATGCTTTTTTCTTTTAGAGAGCCCCTCTTTCTGTTTGCTGTCCAGAAGTCAGAATTACCCAAGTATGTTTCATGGTGTCCTTAAGGTGCGAGGGAGCAGGGGAGGGAAAGTGGACATAGAACTAACATCTTTTTCATGGGTTATTGTGTCCTGGCCCTTTAACAAACTTGTCTCCTGTGTTCTTCACAATAATCACATTTTCAAGAGAAGTGCAATTATTTCTGCTTTTCAGATGGAACAAATGAGGTTCAGAGTGTTCAGGTAACTTGGCCAAAATCACAAAAGCAGGTGGCTGAGCATAGTCACCTCAGGGAACACGGTCCAGTCCCCCACCTCAGGCTTGGTACTGTGCCTGCCACATTAGGTGTTTGATACCGATGTGATATCAAGTGCGCCTCATGTCTCAATTGCCCATTCTTTTTCTGATCATCTATGAATAATTGCAAATGTTCTTGATGTTTTTTCCACACATTGAATTTGATAAGCAGATATGGAATAGTGAAGCACAGAGAAAACTAGCATTTTTGAGCACTTCCATGAATATTGCACTCTCGACATTCCTGTTCCCAGATAAGGAGCGTGACCTGTTCATTGAAAAGTGCTCTCTGGGCAGCGCCTGTGGCTCAAAGGAGTAGGGCACCAGCCCCATATGCCAGTGGTGGGGGGTTCAAACCCTGCTCCGGCCAAAAACTGCAAAAAAAAAAAAAAAAAAAAAAAAAAATTTCTCTTTGGTTCAGCGCCTGTAGTGCAGCGGCTAGGGCACCAGCCACATACACTGGAGCTGGCCGGTTTGAATCTAGCCCAGGCCTGCCAAACAACAATGACATCTACAACCAAAAAACAGCAGGGTGTGGTGGGTGCCTGTAGTCCCAGCTAGTTGGGAGGCTGAGGCAAGAGAATCGCTTTAAGTCCAAGAGTTTGAGGTTGCTATGAGCTGTGGTGCCACAGCACTCTACCCAGGGTGACAGCTTGAGACTCTGTCTTAAAAAAAAAAAAAAGAAAAGAAAAGAAAAAGAAAAAGTGTTCTTTATTAGGGTAAATTGTCCTTTTTTTTTTTTCAGTTTTTGGCTGGGGCTGGGTTTGAACCCGCCACCTCCAATATATGGGGCTGGAGCCCTACTCCTTGAGTCACAGGCGCTGCCCAATTAGGGTAAATCAATACAGCCTGTGTTTAAGGGGCAAACACAAGAAAGATATTTGACAGGGTGTTCAAAGTTGTCTTTGCAACTGAAAGGCAATGTAATAACCTGGGGCCTGAAGTGGACAAGCTGATCAAGGTGGAAGCCCAATAATGCTAGTCAGTCTATTTGACCCTTGTAGACTGGGGAGGGGATCCTGAGTATCATAAAAGTTTGATGATTGGGAGTCTCAGGCACCCAAATCTGGCACCTGTGTCCTATGTCTGCAGTTAGGGCATGCTGGTGATACCTGACACCTTCACCTCCTTCCAGGAAAAGACCTTCCCTGCCCTATGGCAAGGTGGGAAGATTCTGGGATTTGGATCTAAAAGAACTGGGTTGAATTACCCCAGCCCCTGATATTTGTTTTGTTTTTCTTTTTCTTTTCTTTTCTTTTTTTTTTTTTTTTGTTGCAGTTTTTGGCCTGGGCCAGGTTTGAACTTGCCACCTCCAGTATATGGGGTCAGCACCCTACCCCTTTGAGCCACAGGTGCCTCCCTGCTTTTTGTTTTTGTTTGAGGCAATTTCTTGTTCTGTTACTCAGGCTGAAGTGCAATGGCATAATCATAGATCCCTGTAGCCTCTCAAACTTTTGGGCTCAAGTGATCCTCCTGCCTTGACCTCCAGAGTAGCTAGGACTACAGGCACCTACCATCATGCCTGGCTAATTGAAAAAAATTTTTTTAGAGATGGAGTCTTGCTATATTGCCCAGGCTGGTCAAATTCCTGGCCTTAAGCAGTCCTCCCACCTTGGCCTCCCAAACTTCTGGGATTATAGGTATGAACTGCTGCCCCTGGCGTCCAACACTTGTTTCAGATAAATCACTTACTTTTCCTAAGTTATAGAGTTTTTCTAACTCTTTCTCAATTGTAGAAGTAGCAAAAGCTTTGTTGTGAGGATTCAATGAGATAATGGAAGCAAATGGCTTAGCACAATGCCAAGTACTTACTAGATCCTCAGTTAAAATCTGCCTTTGTTATTGGTGGTGTCAGCATCATACTCATTCATCTATGTAGTTATTGAACAAGTATTCATTGAGTGCTGTTGTCTTCCAGATTCCATTCTAGGTATGACAAGGAACAAAGTCAGGAACAAAGTCATGTCCTTACATTGCAGTGAGGGGAGATAGACAATAAACATTGTTCAGGTTGTGATAAAAACATGGCACTTAGAACAGGCAAGTGAATAGAAACAGATAGAGAATGGAAATGCTATTGTATGCAGTCAGGAGGTGACATTGGAGCAGGGATCTGAAGAAGTCAGAGAATCAGGCTGGAGAAGATCTGGGAAGACGTGGGGGCACAGTATTCAGGGCAGAGAGCACAGTGAATGCAAAGTCTCTGAGGCCATAGGGTGCCCAGTGTGTTGAATGAAGAGCAAGAAAGATACCATGGCTGGAAATAAAGTATTTCTGAGCCATTGAAAAGTACACATTCAAATGTTAGTTAGAGATGAGGTCAGGGAGTTGGGGATGGGGAAGGGCTCAGATCATATACAACTGGTGAGTTGTTAAGAACCTTGGTTTTCAATCTGAATAAAAGGGGAAATTATTATTACAAGAAGTAATATAACTTCTTTAGCATCCTTGCCCCCCAAAGATTTAACCCCAAATAAATAAATAAAGATTTATTTATTTATTTATTTATTTTGGAGACAGAGTCTCAAGCTGTCGCCCTGGGTAGAGGGCTGTGGTGTCACAGCTCACAACAACCTACAACTCTTGGGCTTAAGCAATTCTCTTGCCTCAGCCTCCCAAGTAGCTGAGACTACAGGCGCCTGCCACAACGCCTGTCTATTTTTTTTGGTTGTAGTTGTCATTGTTGTTTGGCAGGCCCAGGCTGGATTGGAACCCGCCAGCTCCTGTGTACAGGTGCTGAGCCCCCTCCACAATGATCTTATTATGAAAAATCTCAAGTATATAGAAAAGTTGAAAAAATACATGGTGAACTCCTTTCTACCCAGGAAGTGCATTCTGCACCTAACATTTTGTTATATTGGCTTTAATGTTTTATCACATATTCACCTACCTATTTATCAGTTCTTCTTTTGTTTTGTTGCATCAAAGTAAGTTGCAGGTATCAGTTACCTCACCCCCAAAGACTTCACCATGCATATCACTAACTAGATCTCAATATCTGTTTATGTTTTTCTAAGAGAAAATTTACATATCATGAAATGCACACATTTTTGGTATAACATTCTCTAAGTATTTGCAAATACACACACCTCTGCATTCAGCCCTTATCAAGATGGTAGGGTTATCATCCTCCACCCACAAGAAGTCGCTGTTGATTTTTTCCATGTTATGTTAGTTTTTCTCTTTTCAAACTTTATGTAAGTGGGATCCTACAGTATACAGTCTTGTGTATAGCCTTTTACTAGCATAATTTGTGCTTCAACTAGCTATAAGTTGTTTCAATAGTCTCTTTTTTTGTCACACTTACATTCAAAAAATTATTATTATTTGAGACAGAGTCTCATTTCGTTGCCCCAGGTTAGGGTGCCATGACATTAGCCTAGCTTATAGCAACTTCAAACTCCTGGGCTCCATCCACCTACCCCAGCCTCCCTAGTAGTTGGGACTAGAGGTCCCCGCCACAATGACCAATGGCTACCTTTTCTATTTTTAGTAGAGACAGTAGAGCCTCTTGCTCAGGCTTGTCTCAAACTTCTGAGCTCAAGCAATCCTCTTGCCTCAGCTTTCCAGAGTGCTAGCTAGGATTACAGGAGTAAGCCACCACTGTCAGACCTAAAAAAATTATTGACAAGTAATAATTGTACATACTAGCGTGGTACAACGTACATTGCCACACATGTATACATTACAGGATGATGAAAACCACTGCCTTATGTTTTAAAAGGGCCCTCTGGCTGTGGGTTGGAGAGTACAGACTCTCGGTTGAAAAGACATAAGCGAAAAACCTTGGGAGCTTGCTGCAACTTTTCAGGCATAAGAGAACATGGTGGTAGCTTTGTTTTGACCATAGCATTAAGCTCTTTATTTGCATTATCTCAATTAACCGACATCTTCAGGGCTTAGAAAACTCCCTTCCCCTGGAGATAACCCATTCCTTTATTCCTTTTATATTCCTTTTATATTCAAAGTGATGGTCAAATCTCTTTAGCTACACATTTGCAAAGAGGCACCTTGTGAATGGACTTTATCAGCTAAGGTATCCCATAGGGAGATGAATAACAGAAATTCCTCCAGAGCTGCCTCAGATGCGAAATTCCAATTGAGAGATTAAAAGCTCTAGGTAGCTGGTGATCAAGAAGGCTGAGGTTAGGGTGGGGTTAAATGGAAAGTTCTAATAATAACAGCTGGTGGTTTGGAATACTCCATGCCAGACACTGTGTTCAGCACTTTTGATACATTTTTAACAGTCGAGGTGTGAATTATGATCATTCTCATTTTAATCTACCGCCTCTGGCTTCAGAGACAGTAGTCTTCACCACTACGGCTATACCAATTCCCTTTTTATTGGAAAAGATGGTTGAAGGAGTTGTCATTGAACAAATTGATTTTCTTTCCTTCCCAACAAAATTGACCCCAAATTGCCAGTTTTTCTGAAATCATGATCGAAAAGGACACCATTCCAAATGGCAGCCTGGGGCTGAAGGACAGGGTGACTGAGTGGTCCTGATTTGCCTGAGACTTTCTCCACTTTAGCACTGGCAGTCCCAGGTAAACTGGAATGGTCAGTCACCCTATTCAAAGAGGATGGTCAGTGCCCATGTGAAATGTTTCCATGTGTGATCTGGGTTGAGTGATAAGCTCTCAACTGATCCCAGGATGATGAATTTCTCTATGATGGGTTTTCCTATAGTTCCTGCCTTGCTCAGTCTTAGAACAAGCTATTTAGCTAAGATTTAGGACAAGCTGTTTAGGTAAGATAAACTGGAGGAAAAACCATAGTGACTTGTACCATCAGTCAGCTGACAGCTGAAGACATGTTAACAAATAAGTGTGTCTTTCTCAAGAGGGCAGGAGGAGATTCTTCCATGTTTCCTCAATAATAACTATAAGCTTCTCTCCTGTACATGGAACCATGTCTCTTGGAAGCCCAGCAGGCTTCCCTGACTCATAGCATGGGTCTCATTTAATGTCATGTTCTTTGTTGTTTGAACCAGGTCACTAGCTTGCCTAATGCTCTACGGCAGGGGTGTCCAACCTATGGCTGGCCACATGCCGATTTTGCGAAGACTTTATTTGCTTATCTATGGTGTTGGATATCACAAAAAAGTATGCAGGAACCCTCCCCCCCCCTTTTTTTTTGCATCATCAGCTTTCATTAGTGTCTGTGTATCTAATGTGTGGTCCAAGACAACTCTTGTTCTTCCAATGTGCAGCAGAGAAAAAAAAGGTTGGCCATTCCTGTCTAGAGTCTAGTGCCTTCAAAAGCTCATTCCTTTGGATAGCCCTTGTAGCTCAGTGGGTAGGGCACTGGCCCCATATACTGAGGGTGGTGGGTTCAAACCTGGCCCTGGCCAAACTGCAACCAAAAACAAAAAATAGCCTGGCATTGTAGTGGGCACCTGTAGTCCCACCTACTCAGGAGGTTGAGGCAAGAGAATTGCCTAAGCCTGGGAGTTGGAGGTTGCTGTGAGCTGTGACGTCACGGCACTCTTCTGAGGGCGATAAACTGAGACTCTTGTCTCTACAAAAACAAACAGACAAACGAATAAACAAAAACCCTCATTCCTTTAATTCTTCTCACCTGCTAAATAGAGCATAAAAGAGAACCATGAAATGCATCTGATCTCTGCCAGCTTCTGACAAAGACCCTGAGTAATACATATAACCTCACCCAGGCAGTCTAACTTCAGAGCTAGCCAGATCAAGCACTATGGATAAGAACAGTGACATTTGGAGATACAAGAGGTCCATGCATGCAGTTAAAAATAAGGAAAGAGTACATTGGATATTTTTTCTTCCATTCTTGAGATACTTTACTAAGAAGAATATGTTCCCGCTCCATCCATGTAAACATAAAGAGGTAAAGGGTACACATGAAACTTAGTAAATGTAGAATATAAATGTCTTAACACAATAACTAAGAAAATGTCAGGAAGGCTATGTTAACCAGTGTGATGAAAATGTGTCGAATGGTCTATAAAACCAGTGTATGGTGCCCCATGATCGCATTAATGTACACAGCTATGATT
>CAUYPK010089619.1:0-17398 GCA_963574355.1 Loris lydekkerianus | reverse complement strand
AGGGGAAGAAGGTAGGGTGAAAAACCATGTAGGCCCGTCCACAGGGGATTTTCTAGAATTTCTTTTCTTCTCTTTTCTAGATCTTCTTGGAGTGTTTTGATCTTGTTTTGCACGATCTCAGATCTGTTGGCATAAAAGTAGCCTGCAAAGCCCACATCTTGAAGGAATAATATTTTATAGAAATGTCAAAGGGACGGCTAAGAAGTTAGTGGCATGAAATGATTATAGAAGTTGTCCAAATCAAATAAATGTGTGCATAAAAATTAATCAGCCTTTTACAAAGCTCTAAGAAATGCTCAGGGAAAAGTCTTTCTTCCTCATTAATGTATATTTACTTTTGATTTCATGCTACTTGGCCATTATTCATTAGAAAATTAGTAAAATTTTTAAAAGAAAATTATAAACACAAATTTATACATACAGTATACATACGTATATGTGTATGTGTGTAGGTATATGTAGAGAGACTTTGTCCTACAGAGTTCAATAATTTAATTGTAAAATTTTGAATGTTCAACAGTTTATAAAGCAGTTCAATTATGCATATTGAAACACAGAACACACCCCCAAGAATGTGTTTCAACATTTATGATGCAACTTCTAAAAATGTGATCTTCTTGGATAGAATATAGTTTTATATTTAAAAAATCCATTTTGTGGGTTAAATACAGAGCATTAAAGGAGTGTCAACTCATCCATGAGACTGAAAAAGAAGATTTACTTAATATAATTCTTAGTCTTTGTTAAATTTCTTCCAAGTACATAAAATAAAGTAAAACTTCTTCAAAGTTAGTAAATAAAATTTACCTTTTATTTTCAGATTTTGCAGTTTGGTAAAGGCATAATTACATAATAGTTATTTTATTTTATTTATTTTTTGCAGTTTTTTTTTTTTTTTTTTTGGCCGGGCCCGGGTTTGAACCTACCACCTCTGGTATATGGGGCCGATGTTCTACTCCTTTGAGCCACAGGCACCGCCTCCCAATTTTATTTTTTTTTTCCTCTGAATTTTTTTTATTAAATCATACCTGTGTACATTAATGCATTTATGGAGTACAATGTGCTGATTTTATATACAATTTGGAATGCTTACATCAAAATTCCCAACCAGATTTCCCAAAACTGATTTTGTGGGAATGACCAGAGGTGAAGGTAATCCTTGTAAAGCGAGTAACCCCTGCCAGCAGCCTGCAGCCTGCAGCCCTCGGGGTCAGTCTGGCAGAAGGCCAGTGGCTTCATCACTGTCTGTGTGTCCCCAGGTTCCACAATGCTGGATTCATTACAGATACTGCTGTTAGAAGCAAGACTGGAAATTTCCTGTGTTGGCTGGGACATTAAAATATATAAAAAAAAAACAACTCAGTAACATTTCCATATGACTTTACGATATTACAACTTTTCATAGACATGATATATCTGTAGCTGAGCAATACCTTTTTTTCTCCTGATTCCATTGATTTATTCAATGAAATTTTTTAAAAAGTAAGTCTAAGCTTCTCCTACCTGCCAAACAACTTAAATGGAAATGTCCCAAGTCATACTCAAGTGCCTTCATATTTTTTTAGAGCACCACTAAGATGCTTCTAAAACAAGGTTAATACCTGTAAACCCTTTTGTTATGTCAATACTTACACTCAAAAGATTTTCTTTCTTTTATTTTCTGTTCTTTTCTTTTCTTCTCTTTTCTTTTCAATATGTTAGCCCTGTATATACGAACATTAGATATTTTCTGAGGAAAGAAAAATAATGTGTTAAAACTAGCCCTGAGTTATTTATTCGGAGACTACTTATGTGTTCAGTAAAAGTGTTCTGACTATTGTCTATTTGTCATTTGTGTGTGTTACAGTTGGCAAGATGCCGCCATTTAAATTAGTTTTACGCAACTACGCCGAGTTGGTAAAAAAGTGCCTTGTGACTGTGAAGGCTTCAAATGAGACTTTAACACTAACATTTGTATTTCATAAGAGGTACATTTATCTCGATCCTATTTTAGCTGTGCATAATAAGAATAAAGAAATGACACTTGTGCATGCCAGCATTATATTGTAAACAGTATCTGCAACACGTTTATCCAGCCGTAAAGAAGCCCCTGAAGCTTGGGAATCTACAGGGAAGCCGACCAAAAATCTGTTCCAAACATTTACATTTAGGTAACTCCTGCCTTGAAAGGTGTGTTTCTTAATGTGAAAAATGAATCAGTCATTTCTTTCTCCCTAGCAATTTATTGGGAAATTTGAAGTCAGTGTGTGGGTGAGCAGCACTGATGTGATGAAGGCCAATGCCACACTTCACCCTCTGTGACAGGACTGCTGCGGACTGTGCCCCTGCATGCAGCGAGGTGATCTGCACCCCACACAAAGTCCTGGGCCGCAGGGACTGCAGTCCAGCCCATCCTTCATTTGTTGAGCCGGGTATCCTGCTGCAAAGCTGCCTCTTTGTGAAGAAGGAGTCCTGTTTTCTAATTCATCTGCTGAGAGGCAATGCTTTTCCTTTCATCTGTCTATTCTGAGGGCACCTTTTCAGCTATGGCTGGTTATAGGAGATGTACTTTCTCCCACTCAAGGGAAAGGGCATGTTACCTATCTGATACTTAATTGTCTGTATTGGACCCCCATAGAATAAATTGCAACCCACCAGTACTATTATGTGTGAGCTAGCAGAGGGCTAGTGCATGCATGTTTTGAGAAAGGTTTCTCCAGATAAAAATTAGGGTATAAATGTGTAAACTTTACATTATCTTCTCAGAGGAGGAGGGTGAGACAGTGAAAAGGAAGTAGGGAAAGGGAGGGAGAAAGGAGATCAGGGAGATAGATAGCAGCGTGCCACCCCAAGGAAAGAGGGGGGGAAGCTGGCGCTGAGGCCAGGGGGCTCGCTAGTTCTAAAAGGGGGGTGTAAATTGGTGGGGTATAGTCCAGAAACTGCTGGATCCACTTCTTTCTTCTTGATGGCACATAGTTAATAAAAACTAAAGCTGAGCCAAAGGTCAAAGTCCCAGAGTGGCGTCTCTACCTCTCTTCGGGGAGACCAGAGAATTGGGATTCTTGCAGGAGATGTAATTCTGTCCTCAAGATCTGGCTGAAGCCTGTGGTTCCTTTTCTAGCTGTTCACTCAGGAACTCTGTAAAGCAGAGTCTCGAAAACCAATTTTGAAAGAAGAAGATTTATTTCTGTTTTCTGTCTGTTCAACTGGTTCAGAAGCTGTGCAAAGCAGAACTCCCATGAAGTGCCTGCTTGGGGGAGGCCCCCTAGGATTGATCTTTAGCTGTTAGTAGGAAATGGTCGGATTAGGTTTTTCCTGTTAATTTTTATAGGACCGCCCCCTTTCTAGAAAGGGAATCATTTGGTTGCCATTGTGCAACCTCTGTTAAAAGATAGAACTGAGGATCTGAATGGTTTGAATAACATGACATGCCATAATCACAGATATAATTTTTATTTACACCCCACAAGTGTGTAGGTGCAGGCACGTTTTATGCTGCAAATTGTCGTGGGACTGTACTCGAAGCTGTTGAGAAGGAAATGAAGGAAAGAGCCTAAACCTATAGCTGTCCTTTTGCCTGCTACTCAGCTACCCTCATTGTCTCTTCCCTCCCACTCTCACAGCAAATTGTTCAAAGTACCTTTCTCTCTGTGTCCCTTCTTTTCTCACTTCTGATGCTAGCCTCCTGTTCTGTTAATGGAGTGACAGAATGACCCGTCTGCCACCAGCCTGGCCTTTCACTTTTGGCATAACCAGTATGAATGCTCTCAGCTTCCTAATTACATGGATCCTGGCCCAATAGTCCAAGGACTGTAACGAGTGGGCCTTTCCACAGTGACCCAGAGGGGCTGTGATTTCTACTTAATCCTTCGTGACTCATCTGGCTTTAAGTTTGTTGGCTGGTTTAATTATTTTATAATATCAAATAATAAATTAAATTAGCTTATTAAATCTTATACAGATGTTTATCTGTTTTTTACTTATGGGAAATTTATATATAAGACATTTATAAAAAAAACAAATTAGCACATATCTACTAGCTTTTTTAAATGTCAGATAAAAAGTGTAAGTCTTGTCCAGAAAATGTGCTCACGGGGCTATCAGCCAAGTGAATACAGCAGACACGTTGTCATTTACACTTCCTATAACCAGACTGCGTCATACCAGAGAAAACAGAGAAGTCAGTTTTCTAAAATTTGAGGAAAGATGGTAAGAGTCCTGTGGCTTTTCTTACAGAGGATGACAATCATTTGAGAGTCACGATTTCTAGAATTCTTGGGATGTTCATGAGAGGTGTAAGAAGAAAGGTCTATGTTGTACTCAAAATAAGTGCTTCCCATAACTCACTGCAGAGCACTAATGATGTGCAAATGATAGAAAGCACGTGTATGTTTATGTGCTTTCAGGAAGGCCCCTTAGGGAGACTGGACTCCTAAAGTTTTATGCAAATACAGCTCTTAATTGTAAAAGATGGCCACAATCCTTTACAAAGATGTCTTCAATTAATATCTTGTAAGTTATGTTGCCATGGTAACTTCATGCATAAAACTTGTCATTTAATTGCTGAAGAGGAAAAAAGAACTATTATTCATCCTCTTTAAGTCCAGAAGCGCATTTTGTTATTTAAATTGTAAATAATATCATCATCATTGACCTAACCTAAAATCTGTTTAAAATGTCTTTGCAAAGTATAACAAGCGTATGATGACCTCCTAAATCTATGACACAAAGACCTACCATTCCTTTGTATTTTTCAGGGGAAAGGAAGACCACGGTGTCCTGTACAAAAATCATGAGCAAAAATATCAGCATCGTGGACAACAAGAAATGCAAATACTTAACCAAGCCAGAGCCACAGATTCGAAAGTGCAATGAGCAGCCTTGTCAAATGAGGTAACCTTACTCCAGAGGTCATAAAACTTTTCCAGTCTTTTGAATGCCGGCTCTAACAATCCTAGCCCCAGGCACATGTGTGTTTCTGAAAGAATAAGAGGGAAGAATGCGGTGGGAAAGGATGGGCAGTAGAGCAAACTGTGTTGATATGTGTTCAGGAATGGCCATCTGTGCTGCTCCTTTTTGAGGATATGCTTTTCAGCCCAACTCCAAAAGTGTGTGAACTGGTAAAGTGTTTTCATGATGCAGCAATCAGACTGGGAAACCTAGGGACTTATTGCTACCTACAGTCAGGTTCTGGGTCCTTTCTACTCAGCGATGGGCAGATATCTAAGCAGTACTTTAGTCTTTGCCCTGTCAGCTAAAGAACCTGGATCCTCCTTATTACAACTTTTCCTAAATATTCTCTTTTTCTTTCTCTGTCTCCTTTAGACATGAAAATCCTTCATTATCTTAGATTAAATAATTTCTTAAAATATTTCAAACACCATTTGTTTTATATGCCCTCTATTTTTTTTCCATTTTGATGGAAGAACCATACGGTGTTCTGCTACATCAGGAATCTTGAACGAGCTGGATTTATGGACTAGAACATATTTCTCACTTCAAAACTTTGTCTGAAAAAGAGCAGAGTATGCAATCCATGCCATTTATTCATTCATTAACCTCAGCTATCTTGGGGGGTTGGGGGGGAAAGGCCCTGGATAATGACTTGTTAAAAAGAATAGTTTTAAAAGGTCAGTACATTTCTGAGTGAGAAATTTTTGCAGCTGGAGACTGGAAGTCTTTTTGTTAGAGATTATTATCTTCCTTCCTTTGGAAAAGGGAGGCAGTATATTTTGAACCACCAAGAATTAATGTCAGTGAGGTTAACCAAAATATTGGAAAGTAACAAATGGACTGGGCAGTTATGAAGGGTCATCACGGGAAAACTTGCCAAGATTTACTGGCAGAGCACAATCTTTATTTCTTCTCTTTTTTTTCTTTCTCCAATCTTGTAAGAAACCTCCAGTACTTTCTATCCTTATGTACTGAAAAAGTTGCCAACTGGGCTGATAGCACTCTGTATGCCAAATATAAAATACACTGGTGTGGTAGTAAACAGCTTTGTAAGAAGCAGACCCCTTAGACAGAAAGCAATGAGATCATTCTAAATTAGATAAATTCTAAAATATAAAAATATTTTCTCTCATTAAAATGCATCTTACATTTTGGTTCTTATTTGGAGCAGTTCTCACAAGGAATAGAAAAAGTAACTTTTAGAATTATATTAAGTATTTCAGAGTCTATTTTACTTAAAAATATGAAATTCGTTGAAATTGCAAATATTGATACTTCTCAGTAGTGACTCTGGGTCATGTATTTGGAAGTACAGATACATGGATGGACTTAAATGGTGATTATTTCCTATTATTTCATATTCTTCCACAGAATATGAAGTAGATACTAAACTAAATCTGGAAGATAAAAAATATTCACGTTAGAAAAAATCTGCTGGGGGACTCCCAAGCAAAATGGTAGGTCTGCATCATACTTGATAGAACAGTAAACAAGAGTTTGCTTGGAAGAGTCAGTACTGGAATACCAATGTTATTGTGCAAGTTTTTCCCTTTTCAGAAATAGAAGCATAAAGTTGTTAACAATTAAACTATTTTACAGATGCGATAACTAGCTATAAGAGGATGTGACTCCCTAAAATAGAAATCAATTGCTAGGAATAGTTGGGCTTAAAGTAAATCCAGAATAATTGAGGTTATTTCTATAAAACAGAGAGAAGCACAAATTCCATTTCAAGAAACATGTAATGAAAAGCTAGTATGTGGGAAATGTTACAGACACAAAAAAAGAACCACACTTCATTCTATGCCTTTGAGGAACAGAAGGCCAAGTTGCTTAGGTAGACTCTAAGCCTGCTCACTTCTTTAGGGAGTATCTGTGAGTCGTGTGAGTGCTGGTAGGTGACAGGGCAGAAGAAAGATTAATCCCTTGGTAGGATGGAGAAGCCCTTCTAGGTAGGAGGGGCTTGGAGTTGACTAGCAAGAAACTAGGCAGAGAATAAACAATGCCATGGGGTGGAAATAGAAAATGTTTGGGAAGCAAGCTTAACGTGGGATTTATTTTCCAAACAAGTGGAATATTAAGCTAGAAAAATGTATGAATAAGTATAAATCATTTTAAATGGATTGCAATATATTATATACTATATGGTGAGTACCTATTGAGTGTCACCTACCTACTATGGTGAGTAGGGGATATAATAATGAACTCTTTTACAAATGAGAGAATAAGAATTTACAGCTGTTAAGTATTATTTAAAAAATCTAACAGCTAGTCATTTACCCCCAGTAACCTCAGGCTTGCTTATTCCCTATACCATGCTGAAATAAAACTGTGCAGACAGTTCAGCTTGGGTTCCCCTGTAAGATTGTCCAAGAAATGGATAATAGAGGGAGGACATTGACAGGAATCATATAAATATCAAATTTTAGGAGTCATTTTTCTGGAATAATTCTTGGTTCTCTCCTGAAATTAACCTGTGGAGGTGTTTAAATCAGTGATTCCTAGGATAGATCCTAATTAATTGAAATGGAAATGACGCATATCACTGAGCTAATGATCATTTGGGAACAGAAAAGATTTCTAGCTACGTACTACAATATGTATTAGATAAATGATTGAAATGATGAAATAAAAAAATAATATTGGAATCCTAAGGTCTTATAAAATGGGGTGGTTTTAGGTTTAGTCCGGTGTCTGTCACATATCTATGGTCACATCACATTAGACAGTGGTGAGGCTGAAGAAGCACAGTAAACTCTATCTGGAAGGATATAGCCAGTGACCGAACTCTCATCCTCCGTGGTGGATCCATCTGCCATGGTGATTCCCAAGAAGGGGGTTCTCAGTTAGTCTTCTGTGGGTTTGCTAAGACTGCACATTTCTTATGTGAGGTAGTCTACAGCTTCATTTCAATTGCTGGCTCCCTGATCTTGTGACTTGTGGTAAGTTACGGAAAAAAAAAAAAAAAAAAGAAGAGGAAGAAGAAAAACCTCTGTGCACCTCAATTTCCCTTTCTGTAAGTGGCCCTGATAACTGTGGGGCTATAAATTTAAAATACAAAGAGTAGATTTGACGCCCATAGCACAGTGATTACAGCACCAGCCACATACACAGAGGCTGGCAGGTTTGAACCCAGCCTGGGCCAGCTAAACAACAATGACAACTGCAACAAAAAATAGCTGAGTGTTGTGGTGGGCATCTGTAGTCCCAGCTACTTGGGAGGCTGAGGCAAGAGAATCACTTAAGCCCAGGAGTTGGAGGTTGCTGTGAGCTGTGACGCCAGGGCACCCTACTGAGGGCAACATAGTGAGACTCTGTCTCAAAAATAAATAAATAAATAAATAAATAAATAAATAAATAAATAAATGTAAATAAAACACACAAAAATAGGACTAATTCCTGATTATTAGCAAATTTATACTTACAATGTGCCTGAATATGACCATATGATGAGGAGCAAAACGCAGCATGTAACAGAACATGGACAGAATCTGATGAATACTTTGAGACTGTGACAAGAACAAGGACCTACGATAAGAAATATGGAGACTGAAAAATTGCCTATTGGGTAAAATATATACACTACCTGGGTGATAGATGCAGTAAAAGCCCAGAGTTCACCAGTATGCAATACCAGTATACAATACGCATAAACAGAATTCAACCCTAAATCTATGACATTTAAAAAAAAAATGAAAAAGAAATGTGGAGCATTCAAGGAATAGAAAGCATGGATGTCTTGGAGAAAACTATAATGTTACTTTCTAAAAAGTATAAAATTACTGTGTAACATTCTGCAACCGGTGTGCTGTGAGAGGATCTTAGGTATTCTGCGAAAATTTTGAAAATCATTAATTATTTTCAAAAGAAGCTCGAAGCATAGTAAGTATATTCTTTTTACACATAATTTAAGTGTGCTGCAGAAGTTTGAGTTCAAGTGTGCCATGAGATAAAAAAAGGTTGAAAAACACTCTGTAAGGTATACGGTAGGTAGGTATCTTTTTACCTTGTTTCCAGTGACTTTTGCTTTATTTTCAGATGGATGATGACAGAATGGACTCCGTGTTCACGAACTTGTGGAAAAGGGATGCAGAGCAGGCAAGTGGCCTGTACTCAGCAACTGAGCAACGGAACTCTGATTAGAGCCCGGGAGAGGGACTGCACAGGGCCCAAGCCTGCCTCTGCCCAGCGCTGTGAGGGCCAGGACTGCATGACTGTGTGGGAGGCAGGAGTGTGGTCTGAGGTGTGCACACAGCCCATTATTTCCCTGGTCTTTCTCTGACTCTTAGCTTGTACGTGTCGAATTCGGATCATGTCTGGAATCTCTGCTTGGCAGCAGACATTATTCTATACTATACATAGTAATTTTGCTGATAATGAAAGGAATATACTCAAACAACCTTAAAAATAGAAAAAGATAAAAATATTTACTCTTTATAATAAATATTATAATAAAAGCAACAGTTGATTTTATACATATTTAGAATTCTGCTTTTTTATATACTATGAGTGCACTCTTAAGTGGACACATATTAAAATAAATATTTGATGCATCACATATTCATGAACATTTAAAGGGAAAGAAGAAAGACAATACTTAAAAATAATTCTATGTGAGTATGAAATGTTTTACTTCATATTTATTATTTGCATTTAATAAGCAACAAAAAAATTAAGTTTTTATCACTTTATATGTGGTGAGGGCAATATAGCTGAGAGAATTTAAATAGCTTACCCTAAATCTGATCTAAGTGATGGAGTTTGTCTTTGAACTCAAGTCTGTCTGACTCACTGCACCCCCAGGCTCCCGACCCCAGCTAGCATACAGCCTACAGTGTGCGTTCATGCCAAACCACAATGGTGAGCGTCTGTTATCATGATGCGTATTTTTGCATCATAATAAAAGCCACTCATTGCTTGTATTTACTGACAGCCCTGGATTATATTAGGTGAGTGTGTGGGCACATATGCCCAAATAAGCATATTCATACACATGTGCAAAGACACACCTACACACGTACAGGGCAGAAACATCCCTCTGTCTACTCAATTACAGAATATTTTATGGGATGTAAAAATGATAAGTAAAAAATGCTACGCTAAAGTAGGTAGCTACCACTCTTTTGAAAATTAGGATAAAGTGGCTTAGGTAATATAGTTTCTAAAAGTTCTTCCGGGAACCCAACACTGCTTAAAAGCACATTTGCTAACAGCCCAACTTTCTATTCTTTTTTCTGACTTGTTCATAATTGTTTAAGAGATTCTTTGTCATTGATAATGTAGACTTTTGAAAATAAATGCCATGGCGTATTTTACATCCAAATGAATCAGTTGAATCTAGAGAGAAGGTTCACAGGAGCCATTAGAGAAACAGAATGCCCCATCCCCAGCCTAACTCTAGCGTTTTTGCCAACTCTTCAGGAGGAAATTGTCCACAAATATTCCACTACACAGATTTTTGGCACCAGCTGGAAGAAATAACATGTCATAATGCATTATGCCCATTTAAAAATATCTCTTTTGTTTGGATTTAATTTAAAATGTGATTTTATCAGTCAGGGATAGTTTCATTTGCAACAATTAAAAATATAAATATTAAAATGGCAAATACCCATGTGATTGTTCAGCTCCATGCTCAAGTGTTCAGGAATACAATGGTTTCTATGAGGGGAGCAGGGAGGTAAACGCAGCTTCGCGTCCCACAGTGGCTCAGAGCAATGATTTTGGAATCAACATGCTTATTTGTACACAACATTATTGCTGAATGTACACTGCAATTCCTTTGGACCTTTTCTGGACACAAACATATTGGACTTCCAAGTTTTGCAATGTGCTGTACACCTTTACGCACACTCAATGTAATTTGGGTCTCTATGTGTGGGTAGTCAGTGATGCCAGCCTTTGGAAAACGGAGCTTTCTGCATATTCCACACTCTGGAGGATAAATGTAAATGACCAAGTAAATCGAACCTGGAAGAGTGAGTGGAATACACATTTGTTCTTCAATCAATTATGTCACCATCATCCATTCTATGTCAATTATTTATTAAATTAACTAAACTAATTTTGAACCAAATTATATTTTCAATCCATACAGAACAATGATTTCTACGGGGAAATATAGGCTCAAGAGTTCCTATTGCCTCAGCCTCCTGAGTAGCTGGGACTATAGGCACTCACTACAATGCCCAGCTGGTTTTTCTATTTTTAGTAGACACAGGTTCTCAGTCTTGCTCGGGCTGGTCTTGAACCTCTGAGCTCAGGTGATCCACCTGCTGAGGCCTCCCAGAGTGCTGGGATTATAGGCATGAGCCACGATGCCTGGCCTCTAAGGGTATATAAAATAATTATGTTAAGAAATTGTTCATTTTATTTTTGGTAAGATTTTCTCTATTTTAGCTTTAAGAAACATTTGTGAAAAATGGTGCACCTCTGAAAATTTGTAATTTTTCACAAACATTTGTTCATGCTAAAAAAAAAAGAGTAAATTTTAGCAAAAATAACATGAATTTCTTTACATAAGGATACAAAATTTTGACAGCAATTTTAGTAATTTGCATTTTGTTCATTGTATGTTACCTGTCTTTCTTACATAATCCCTATGTTATATTATTCTCCATAATGTTCCATCTTCCTGAAACCTCTTATCACCAGCACGACCTTTAGCTCCAGCTGGCCTCTGTGACTGGTGTTTAGACTGACGTTACCTTTAAACTTGTTTTTTTATTAATTTCCATGGCTATATATGGCTGGTAGGCTTATGACTGATCATTGAAAACCAATACTTAACATTATTTGATCCACAGTCTACACGCGTATCTCCTAATCACCGACTTCAGCTAATCTCTCTGATGTTATCTTCCAGTGCTCAGTCAAGTGTGGCAAAGGCGTGCGTCACCGGACAGTGAGGTGTACGAACCCACGAAAAAAGTGTGTGCTCTCTACCAGACCCAGGGAGGCTGAGGACTGTGAGGATTATTCAAAGTGCTATGTGTGGCGAATGGGCGACTGGTCTAAGGTGAGAATTGTTCTGTATATCCTCAGTAACAGTTTTCAATAATATCAACATTCCCTGGGTACTAAAACCACCCCAAATGGAGTTTAAGAGGAATAGAGAGTAGAGGTACAGACCACAGAATATGGGCTACTATATGCCACATCCACGGTCTAATCTTGGCTGTGTCAGTGTTCATGATCACTATAGAACTGGGTTAAAAAATACACTAAAATGCACCAAGCCCTTGGCACTATACTTGAGAAAGAAACTCTCAAAAAATAGTACCTGTTATAGTGTCATTGCCAGTTTTCATTGGTATTGTTCTGTCTCAGAATGTTTTTACATAAATTCATGTAAAAATAGGATATTTTGAGATGAGCAAATTCAAAATATAGTTTTCAATTATAGCAACCAAATGAAGGGAACTTACATCTTAGAAGGTAAAAGGCAGTCTTTCCCTTACCAATATTTTTGGTTGTGTGTGGTAGAAATGGAAAGGAGCCGAATTCTTGAAATCCTTTGGTCAAATCGAGTGTACCCAATGTATTTGGCAAGTAAACAGTAAGCTGAATTTATAATAATTGTAATGCATAGTTAAAATTCGTGTGAGTATCATGGAAGAAGTTCAAGTGCCCATCGACCCACGAATGGTTTAATAAATTGTGATATATGTACACCATACAATATTATGCAGCCTTAAAGAAAGATGGAGACTTTACCTCTTTCATATTTACATGGATGGAGCTGGAACATACTCTTCTTAGTAAAGTATCTCAAGAATGGAAGAAAAAGTACCCAATGTACTCACCCCTACTATGAAACTAATTTATGGCTTTCATATGAAAGCTATAACCCAGTTATAACCTAAGAATATGGGGAAGGGAGGAGGGAGGATGGGCAGAGGGAGGGTGATTGGTGGGATTACACCTGTGGTGCATCTTACAAGGGTACACGTGAAACTTAGTAAATGTACAATAAAAATGTCTTAACACAATAACGAAGAAAATGCCAGGAAGGCTATATTAACCAGTGTGATGAAAATATGTCAAATGGTCTATAAAACCAGTGTATGGTGCCCCATGATCGCATTAATGTACACAGCTATGATTTAATAAAAAACAAAAAATTCGTGTGAGTAAAGTAGAGCCTCATGTAATTGGGCTATCGAAAATACCTAACATATTCACTCTATGAAGTACTAAAAAAACCCAGATTTTAAGATAAAATTGTGATTCTTTCTGGATGAAAATAGCTTTCAGTTTCAACCAAATGGCCCCACAGTCGGCTGTGATATTATATACTTATTATCGTGGATCATAAAACGACCTGGCTTCCTTTCACGCTCAGATGGACGCAACAGTTTCGATGAGATGTAATAAATGCTCTCTCCTTCCCTTTTGTTTCATAAATGAAAAAAGAATGCGGTGTCTGTGTTGTCTACTGAGGCTCAATGGGGACACATGAGAGTTTTCTCATAAATAACTAACCCTTAAAGACACTCTGGGAGAAATACTTTCAATATATTATCCTGTTTTTCCAGAGTTGCCCCTAATGAAACCGCTGATGTTTAAAATCTAAACTGTTTTCTCCTGATGAATTATGCCATGTCTGCGTAACAAAAGTTTGCCTGTTAACATTGCATCTGAGTTCTAGTAAACTCTACTCTCTTTCCACTATTTCAAATTTTACATGAGGACTTCTTAAAGGACACATTGGTAAACCATGTCAATCAATCCCAGACTACAGAAGTAAGAAATATCCAGCTCACTCTGTGCAGTTTGGAGCTGGTGAGCCATATAAGGAAACTTCACATTTCAGAGTAAAAGAATTTTGAGGGAGCAGAGGATTCCACATGAACCACAACTAATATTCTGTTCTGTGCAGGATTTGTCTCTCTGATTCTAAGGGAGAGGAGCAGAGTAGGTTGGCTTGGGAGTCAAACAGTGCAGGGCACAGATGTGTACACAGATGGGTAAATTGGTTAAGCCATGGAATGCCTTCAGGTCCTTGTTTCTGTCTAAGTAAAATGAGTACAATGGACAAGTTTTTAAGCTATATGTACCTTAACCTTTCATTCAGTACTGAAGGTATAGTACAGAATAAGGGGGTAAAAAAGGTTTCAGCAGAAGTGTCAGGGGTCAAGGGCACATCACCTATTATTTCCTTCTCCCTGTGGGAGGTCGTTTGTTTCCTTTGCCCAGTGAAATTTTGTACATTTTCTTTAAATGAACTCATCCTGGTTTAACATGAAAACTACTAGATTAGATGAGCTATATTCTTCAACTTTGGTGATAAATATTTTTTTTTGGAAGAATTAACATTGTTTTATTTTATGTTTAGTAGAGACAGGGTCATGCTCAAGATGGTCTCATATTTTAAATGTTAGATGTTGTTAACCCCCATGATGTTGGGTTAACAAAACCCAAAAGGTGTAATCGCACAAATAGAAGCGCCAGGTTTTATTGTGAAATGTGGCAGAGCTAGAAGCTCGCACATTGCTGCGTATGGAAATGTGGCGAGTTAATCTTATCTGCATGTCAAATGCCGTTACTTTTGATTAATAAAATGCGCCTGATATGTGGCCTCTGGTTAAACATTCAACAAAGTCAAATTAACTGCGGTGATCATAAAGAATAGTGATTTTGCTTTTTTGGTGCTGCACCTGAAAAAAATACATTTTTTAATTTTACCACAATTGCATGTCTGTAACCCTTAAATATTGACTGAATTATGTTTCCTTGCTTATGTTGTGTTGCTCTATAGCTGTCCAACTAGAACCTAGCCTTTTGACTGAGAAAAAATGAATAGCTGCAATAAATACAGTTGACCTTTGAACAGCTTGGGTTTTGAACTGCATGGGTCCACTTACAGGCAGGTATTTTTCAACCAAATGCAGATGCTAAATGCAGTCCTGCAGGTTACAAAACACGCTTGAACAAAGGGCCAAGTTTTGTCTAGGAGGGTTCTGTAGGGCTGATAGCGAGACTTCAGTAGACATGATTTGGGTAGAAACGGGTGGTCCTGATCCAGTCCCCCCAATACATCGGAGGGATGAGTGTCTTCTTTTCTATTCCTTGTCCTTTGGCTTTGTTCGCTGGCCTATTTGTTTTCTTTATTTGTATATTTAGAAGATCCAGTAAATTGTGGGATTTTTTCCTCTTAAAGAACTCTCTCTTTATATGACTATAAATCTGTCCTTCTCCCTGAATCCATTTTTCCTTCTTTGTGATGATGGAGGCCTCGGCACCACAGCCTCAAACAACAGTGTGCACAAATTAAAATCAGTGGCTCCATGTGAGTGTTATTGATTTCACCCCCCCACTTTTATACTTCTATGATATCACTTTCATGTCAAAACGAAGACCATCCCAAAATAATTACAGAGAAAGGACATAATGCTAGGATTATGAAGCTTCAGTGATTAAAGCGTTCAGGGTCAGAGCAAACGCATAAATCTCTTATTCTTATCAGCTGTGTCCCTGGAACAGGAATAGCAACAAGATGTGCGTGGATTTTATGCTCCCCAGAGGTCAATTAATCTGTCAGCTTTACTCAAATTCTGCTCATATTTTGAAACTATCAATACTGAAGTAGACTTAAAATTAAGCCTTAGCATGGCTCTAATCAGGAATAGTCGATGTACAATCTGTAAAGGCAAACACTCTAAACATGCTCCTCCCTTGATAAGATAGATCACTAGGAGAAATCAAAAGAAAAATAAATGCTCATCTTCTCTCATTGCCTAAGACTCATTGAGGACTATTCGACAAAGGTCATATTGGCCAAATGGAGGTCGACTAAAAATACGGTGTATGCCCCAAGCTGTGTTCACTGCATTTGTGCCAGCCTCCATCTGTGTTTTGGGTGCTTTTGTCTGAATAGTGGAAAAATTGCTCTGACCTTGAAAGGGAAAAAAAATAAATCCAGGTACATGCAAAGAGAAAAATTTGGTGTAAAACTGTTAGCTCTGATTTCTAGCCAATGTAATAGAGCCTTAATTGACTAATGTTCATGTTTGTTTCATAGAAACTAGAGCACTGGTAAAACAGGACAGACACAATGTGGCGGCTTTGCTCTGGCTTGCATTAACTGTCACAATTCTGTGCCACATGCTGACTACCTGTCTGCTATCCAACATGACCTTGGGGTCTTTCCTGGGAGAGCAGGACTTGAGCCACATATTTCCTGGCAATATAAATCTGCATTCACTTATTGAGGCTGTCCTAAGCATGGAACACAGACTTGAAAAATAACATAGTCCCTTATGTTTATGAAATGACATATTTTCTGTCTGAATTGGACCTTTCTGGCTTTCATTACTGGAGGCCAGTAGAGGAGCAAATAAAAGAATATTGTTTATTTACCTGTTACACAGAGTTTGGTTCTTTATGATTTTTTTTTTTAAGGTTAAGGACTTTATGTTTTACAAATTAAGATTATATATATTTTATATGCTTCTGAACCAAAAACATCTTTTTCTTCACAGTGTGAGAATGAAGTTTTTATAGAGGTAACTATTCCATGCAGCATTAACAAGTGATTTAAACTTATTCAACAGCTGAATTTTGATGAAAAACAGCACAATGTGGAATTGCACATAATTATTCTTGGTTTATTCTTTGATTCAATTCATACGCTACAGACTTATTCCATCCTTTAGTATACTACAAAATTAATACTTTTAGCCTTGTACATGTATTAACTGATATTTGGACAAGAGATTCATAAGTCTTTTTGAGATGATATACTATAAAATAATGCTGAAAGCATAGTAAATAGTTTGGATGATTTAGTTATACAGCTGTATCTTTTTTTTGGGGGGGGGAGTAGTAGGTATAAAGTTTATAGTATAATGAGTCATTTTTAACTTATCCTGCAAAAGGAAAACAAAATCATTTTCAGCGTATTCAAGTGAGAAAAGAGGAATTGGATAAATCAAGAATCTTAAAGCCAAGATGGCTCTTCCTAATGGATAGGAAAAAATATACTAGCCTTAATAAATGTTTTCTAGTTATAAAAATTATATCTACAGGAATTATGTTTACTGTGAAATCATTCTTACAGTTGCATATTTCGAAATGGTGTTTTGCAATAATTTTTATACATGCTCTCTGAAAATAATGTATTAGTTAAACTATATATGTATATACCGTATATACTCAAGTATAAGCTGACCCGAGTGTAAGCCGACCCCCTTAATTTTACCCTAAAAACTGGGAAAACTTAGTGACTTGAGCATAAGCCAAGGTGGAAAATGCAGCAGCCACTGGTAAATTTCAAAAATAAAAATATATACCCAAAACAATTACAATAATTGAGGAATCATAGGTTAAATGCTTTTCAATATTTATTGCTAAAGAAAAACTGTAAACTAGCAACAACAACTTTAAAACTTTAAATAAAGTGCAGAAAACTGTAGCTTAACAGGTAATCAAGCTGTGGGTTATATAATTGTGGGTTGAATAGTTC
>CAUYPK010089617.1:0-11173 GCA_963574355.1 Loris lydekkerianus | reverse complement strand
ATTTCCAAATCCTCTCAACCCTCATCCTCTAACCAGGACAAAAACTGAAGTGCCTATACCTGACATAATCATGATGACCATCCTCCAAAAATAAAAGGATTATAAAGTATGACATGCTAACATAATGATTCTTTTTATTTTGGGGACACAGTCTCACGATGCCACCCTTGGTAGAGTGCCGTGGCGTCACAGCTCACAGCAACCTCAAACTCTTGGGTTTAAGCGATTCTCTTGCCTCAGCCTCCCAAGTAGCTGGGACTACAGGTGCCTGCAACAATGTCCAGCTATTTTTTGGTGGCAGTTGTCATTGTTGTTTGGCAGGCCCGGGCTGGGTTTGAACCCACCAACCCCGGTGTATGTGACTGGCACCATAACCACTGAGCTACAAGCGCGAATCTAACATGATGATTCTTATAAATACTGAAAATAAGAGCAAAGTACAAAAGACAGCTGGAGAAAGGGGGGGGGGGGGTGATAAATGCTTTTGCAGTGCATTCTGGCATGTGAGAGGGGCTGTGGCTCACATACAGAAGCACCTCCCCAGCAGTGTGGGATTTAAGGTCTGCTCCTGAGGGCCCCATTGCTGGGAAGATAAGTCTGACAAGCAAAAGTGCAACACCAGTAAGACAGTGTGTCATCACGCATTTCAGGTGTTCTAGAGGGTTCCAAAAAGGGAGTCATTGCTGTAAGCTAGAGCAATCAGAAGTTCCCCAGAAATAGAATTGAGCCAACCTTCAAAAGACAGGTAGAGTTTAGGTGGACATGAAAAGCTCCAAAAGGGAATCACGCTATATCCTATATGCTGGGGTCCTGTTTTCATTGTGAATCACGCTATATGCTATATGCTGGGGTTCTGTAAGACCTGTGGAGCTGGCAAGTGGTCAACTGAAGAAAAGGAGAGACAAAGAGAACATGCAGAATAGAATTTTCAAAGGGGAGAAACGGGGGGAGGGGGGTGCCTAGGGGGCCATCACCGGTTAGTGGGGTTTCAGAGAATTGCCCTGGGTGTTTATTCCATTCAGCTTTTATTGAAGGCTATTTCCTCATTAGCCTCATTGAAGAAGGGAACAAAAATGTCAGTAGTTTTTCTCTGAGTAAGCATATCAGCTCCTATTTCTATAATCATTAACTTTAAGGGTCTGGGCAGCCTTAAGAAATCCAAAACCCGAGCCTTGTCTGGGTCACACACATGGATTCCTTGGGGAGGGTTTAATCCCCACTAGTTCACTGTGGAGTAAAACGCCACCAGAGGAGTCAGTCTCCTCTGAAAAATCAGTGAGACAGAAGAATTTTCCTCTGATCTCCACCCAGAGGTGTCTTCCTCTGTGATAAGGGATATAAGCTCTCCTACCCATGTTTCAGATCTACAGCTGTTCCCTTGATCCCTGCCCTGGCCAAACAAATCTCCACATGGGTGTTTGCTTTGGCTGTTGACTGGGCAGGAAACAGCCTAGTTAATTTTTTTTTTTTTTTTTGCTAGACCCTGTACACAGCTTCCTCTATGGCCATTTGTTTCTTCAGTGTGTTCACAGACCCAGCAGGGGTGTTTGCAAGCTGTATCCCCTACAGGCCAGGATTCTAGGAAAAGCAGGAACTGCTCAGACAAGGAATTTAGTGGCTGATTTAAAAGTAAACTAGCTAACAACCTCTGTGTTTTGTTTTGTTTTGTTGTTTTTTGAGACAGTCTCACTTGGTCACCCTTGGTAGAGTGCTCTACCCTACCCTTCCCTGGGTCCCTTCCCTTACCTCTCCTCCCCTTCCCTCCCCTCCCCTCCCGTGGGGTGACTTCCTCCCGTCCTGTCAGGTCCCTTCGACCCTTCCCTTCAGGTCCCTTGGTCCCTTCGTGCCTTCCCTTCCTGTCCCTTCCCTTCCCTTGGGGTCTCTTCATTCCTTCCCTTCTGGTCCATTCCTCCCTTCCATTCGGGTCCCTTCCCTTCCCTGGGTCCTTTCCCTTCCCTACCCTTCCTTTCCCTCCCATGCCATCGGCTCCCTTCAGGTCACTTTGGGTCCCTTCATCCCTTCCCTTCCCTGGGTCCCTTCCCTGAGTCCCTTCCATTCCCTACCCTTCCTTGGGCCTCTTCCCTTCCTTTCCCCTCTCATCCCGTTGGATCCCTTCATGCCTTCCCTTCCGGTCCCTTCCTCCCTTCCCTTCAGGTCCCTTTCCTTCTCTGAGTCCTTTCCCTTCCCTGGGTCTCTTCCCATCCCGTTGGGTCCTTTTGTCCCTTCCCTTTGTCCCTTCCTTTCAGGTCCCTTCTCTTCCCTGGGTCCCTTCCCTCCTCTCCCCTTCCCTTCCCTCCCCTCCTCTTCCCTTTCACTCGTTCCATCGGGTTCCTTCCTCTCTTCCCTTCAGCTCCGTTTGTCCCTACTTTCGGATCCCTTCGTGCCTTCCCTTCGCGTCCCTTCATGCCCTTCGTTCCTTCCCTTCCAATCCCCTAGTCCCTTCCCTTCGGGTCCCTCGGGTCCTTTCCTCCCTTCCCTTCTGATCCCTTCATCCCTTCATTTCGGGCCCCTTCCCCTCCCTGGATCCCTTCTCCTCTTCCCTTCCCTTCCCTTCCCTTCCTTCTCCTCCCCTTCCCTTCCCTTCTCCTCCCCTTCCTTTCCCTTCTCCTCCCCTTCCCTTCCGGTCCCTTTATCCCTTCCCTTTGGGTCCCTACAGGTCCCTTCTGTTTCCTGAGTCTCTTCTGTTCCCTAACCTACCCTTCCTTGAATTCCTTCCCTTCTCCTCCGGTCCCATCAGATCTCTTCGTCCCTTTCCTTCCAGTCTCTTCAGGTCCCTTTTGTCCCTTCCCTTTGGGTCCCTTCGGATCCCTTCGTGTCCCTTTGTTCCTTCCCTTCTTCCCATCCCTTTGGGTCTCTCAGGTCCCTTCCAGCCTTCCCTTTGGGTCCCTACATGCCTTCCTTTCAGGTCTCTTCAGTCCCTTTCGTCCCTTCTCTTCGGGTCCCTTCCTGCCTTCCTTTTGGGTCCCTTCAGGTCCCTTCGTCCCTTCCTGTCCCATCTCTTCCCTGGGTCACTTCCCTTCTCTCCCCTCCCCTCCGTTCCCCTTTCCTCCCCTCCTCTCACCTTCCCTTTCACCCATCAGGTCCCTACTTTCAGGTCCCTTCCTGCCTTCCCTTCATGTCCCTTCATCCCTTCCCTTCTCTTCCCTCCCCTCCCCTCCCCTCCCCTCCCCTCTCCTCCTCTTCCCTTCCACCCGTCCCATCCGGGTCCCTTTGTCCTTTACCTTCAGGTCCCTTCTTGCCTTCCCTTTCGGTCCCTTCATCCCTTCCCTTCGGGCTCTTCACTCCTTCTCTTCCCGTCCCTTCATCCCTTCCCTTCCCTTTCCTGGGTCTCTTCCCTTCCCTGAGTCCCTTCCCATCCCTTATCTTCCCTTCCCTACCCTTCTGGGGGCCCTTCCCTTCCCCTCCAGTACGGTCGGATCCCTTCGTTCAGGTCCCTCAGGTCCTTTCATTCCTTCCTTTTGGGTCCCTTCGTCCTGTCATTTCGTGTCCCTCCCCGCCCCTCCCCCGCCCGTCCTCTTCCCTTCCACCTGTCCCATCGGGTCCCTTCATGCCTTCCCTTCAAGTCCCTTCCTCCCTTCCATTCAGGTCCCATCATCCCTTCCCTTCAGGTCCCTTCCCTGGGTCTCTTCCCTTCCATGAGTCTCTTCCTATCCCTTCCCTTCCCTACCCTTACCTGAATCTATTCCCTTCCCTTCCCCTCCAGTCCCGTCATGGCCCTTCCTCCCTTGGGATGCCTTCGTGCCTCACTTCGGATCCCTTCCCTTGGGGTCTCTTCTCTTCCTTGGGTCCCTTCCCTTCCCTAAGTCCCTTCCCATCACTTCCTTTCCCTGGGTCCTTTTCCCTTCCCTACCCTTCCTTGGGTTCATCCCTTCCCTTTGGGTCCCTTCATGCCTTCCCTTCGGGTTCCTTCATCCCTTCCCTTCCCTGGGTCCCTTCCTGTCACTTCACTTATCTGGGTCACTTCCTTTCCCTACCATTCCTTGGGTCCATTCCCTTACCATCTCTCCCATCCCACACAGTCCCTTCTTCTGGTCCCTCGGGTCCCTTCGTTCCTTTGCTTCTGGTCCTTCATCCCTTCCCCCCTTCCCTTTGGATTCCTTCATCCCTTCGTCCCTTCCCTTTCAGGTCCCTCTTATCCCTTCGTGCCTTCCCTTCAGGGTCCTTTCATGCCTTCCCTTCGAGTCCCTTTCTCCCATCATTTCATGTCCCTTCCCTTCCCTGGGTCACTTCCCTTCCCTACTTTTTCTGGAGTCCCTTCCCTTCCCTTCCCCTCCTGTCCCTTCGGGTTCCTGGGTCCCTACCTTCAGGTAACTTCGTCCCTTCCCTTCGGGTTCCTTTGTCCCTTCCCTTCGGGCCCCTTCCCTTCCCTGGGTCCCTTCCTGTCCCTTCAGTTCCCTTCTGTTCCTTCCTTTCAGGTCCCTTCCTGCCTTCCCTTATGGTCCAGTCCCTTGTCCCTTCCTTTCCCTGGGTCCCTTCCCGTCATTTCCCTTACCTCGGTCCCTTCCCTTCCCTACCTTCCTTGGGTCCATTTCCTTCCCATTCTCTCCCATCCAGTCGGTCGTCCGTCGCTTCGTCCCTTCCCTTCGGATCCCTTCATGCATGCCTTCCTTTCCGGTCAGTCGGGTCCCTTTGTTCCTTCCCTTCAGGTCCCTCGGGTCCCTTCCTGCTTTACCTTCCGGTGTCTTAGGTCCCTTCGTGTCCCTCTGTCCCTTCCCTTCATGTCCCTTTGTCCCTTCCCTTTGGGTACTTTCGTCCTTTTGTCCCTTCCCTTAGGGTCCTTTCCCTTAGGGCCCCTTCCCTTCTTTTCCCTTCCCTTCCCGTCCTGTCCCATCCTATCCGTTCTCTTTGTCTCTTCTTTTCCGGTCCCTTCCCTTCCCTGGGTCCCTTCCCTTCCCTACCTTTCCTTTGGTCCATTCCCTTCCATCCTCTCCCATCTCGTGGAGACCCTTCGTCAGGTCCCATCGGGTCCCCTGTCCCTTCCCTTCCAGTCCCTCGGGTCCCTTCGTGCCTTCCTTCAGCTCCCTTCGTTCCTTCCCTTCAGATCCCTTTGGGTGCCTTCATGCCTTCCCTTCGTGTCCCTTCGTGCCTTCCCTTCGTGTCTCTTCATCCCTTCTCTTCGGGTCCCGTCATTCCTTCCCTTCAGATCCCTTCTTCCATTCCCCCGTCCCTTCAGGTCTCTTCGTCCCTTCGCTTTGGGTCCCCTAGTCCCTTCCTGTAGGGCCCCTTCCCTTCCTTGAGTCCCTTCCCTTATCTTCCCTTTCCTGCAGTACCTTCCCTTCCAGTCGTGTCCAGGCCCATCCCATCTGCTCCCTTCGTCCCTTCCTTTAGGGTCCCTTCCTGCCTTCACTTCCCGTCACTTCCCTTCTCTGGGTCCCTACCCTTCCTTGGGTCCATTCCCTTCCCATCCTCTCACATCCCATCGAGTCCCTTCGTGCCTTCCCTTCGGGTCCCTTCATCCCTTCCCTTCCAGTCCCTTCCTCCCTTCATTCCCTCCCTTCGGGTTCCTTTGGCCCTTCATCCCTTCCCTTTGGGTACTTTGGTCCCTTCCAGTTGGGTCCCTTCCTTCTCTTCCCTTCCCTGCGTCTCTTCCCTTTCCGTCCTATCCTGTCCCATCCTGGTTCCCTTCCTCCCTTCCTTTCAGGTCCCTTACTCCTTTCCCTTCCCTACTCTGGGTCCCTTCCCTTCCCTTCCCTTCCCTTCTGTTCCCTACCCCTCCTTGGGTCCATTCCCTTCCTATCCTCTCACATCTCCTCGAGTCCCTTTGTCCGGGTCCCTTCAGCTCCCTCGGGTCCCTCCGTGCCTTCCTTCAGTTCCCTTGGTGCCTCCCCTTCGTGTCCCTTCCTCCCTTCCCTTCGTGTCCATTAGTCCCTTCACTTTGGGTCCCTCAGGTTCCTTCATCCCTACACTTCAGGTCCCTTTGTCCCTTCTCTTCGGGTCCCTTAGTGTCTTCCCTTGGGCTCCCTTCGTGTCCCTTCCTCCCTTCCCTTCAGCTCCCATCATCCCTTCTCTTCAGGTCTCCGGGTCCCTTCGGGTTCCTTCGTCCCTTTCCTTCGGGCCCCTTCGTTACCTTCGGGTTCTCGGGTCCCATCATGCCTCCCTTTGGGTTCCTTCGTCCCTTCCCTTGGGATCCCTTCTTCCCTTCCTCTGGTCCCTTCAGGTCCCGTCCTCCCTTCCCTTCGGGTCCCTCGGGTCCCTTCGTACGTTCGTCCCTTCCCTTCGGGTACCTTGGTCTCTTCCCTTCCCTGCATCTCTTCCCTTCCCATCCTATCCTGTCCGGTCTCGTCTGTTCCCTTTGTCCCCTCCATTTGGGTCCCTTCTTTCCTTCCCTTCCCTGGGTCCCTTCCAGTCACTTGCCTTCCCTTGGTCCCTTCCCTTCCCTACCTTTCCATGGGTCCATTCCCTTCCCATCCTCTCCCTTCTGGTCAAGTCCCTTCATACCTTCCCTACCAGTCCCTCAGGTCCCTTCGTCCCTTCCCTTTGGGTCCCTCTGTTCCCTTCGTGCCTTCCCGTCGGGTTCCTTCGTCCCTTCCCTTCATGTCCCTTCATACCTTCCCTTTGGGTGCCAGCGGGTCCCTTCCTGCCTTCCCTTTGGGTCCCTTGGTCCCTTCCCTTCCCATCCCTTTGTCTCTTCCCTTCAGATCCTTTCTTCCTTTCTTCCCATCCCTTCAGATCCCTTCTTCCCTTTCCTTTGGGTTCCTTCCTCCCTTCATGCCTTCCCTTCAGGTCCCTTCTTTCCTTCCCTTCGGGTTCCTTCGTCCTTTCCCTTGAGGTCCCTTCACTCCTTGCCTTCAGGTCCCCTGGTCCCTTCCCATTGGGCCCCTTCCCTTCCCTGGGTCCCTTTCATTCCCTGAATCCCTACCCTTCACTTCCCTTCCCTGGGTCCCTGCCCTCCCCTACTCTTCTTGGGTCCATTCCCTTACCATCCTCTCTCATCACATTGACTCCCTTCATCCCTTCCCTTCGGGTCCCTTCGTTCATTCTTACCTTCTCTTCAGGTTCCTTCGTCCCTTCCCTTCGGGTACCTTGGTCCCTTCCCTGCATCCCTTTCCTGTCTTGTCCTGTCCCGTTGGGTCGCTTTCTCCCTTCCTTTTGGGTCCCTTCGTACCGTCCCTTCCGGTCCCCTCCTTTCTTCCCTTCCCTGGGTCCCTTCCACTCACTTGCCTCCCCTGAGTCCCTTCCCTTCCCTAACTTTCCTGGAGTCCATTCCCTTCCTATTCTCTCCCACCTCTTGGAGTCCCTTCTTTCTGTCCCGCCGAGTCCCCTCATCTTTTCCCTTCCGGTCCCTCAGATCCCTTCATGCCTTCCTTCAGCTCTCTTTGTGCCTTCACTTTGTGTCACTTCGTCCCTTCTCTTCGGGTCCCTTCCTCCCTTCCCTTTGGGTCCCTCAGGTCCCTTCGTGGGTCCCTTGGGTCTCTTCGTCCCATTCCCTATGGTCCCTTCGTCCCTTCCCTTCGGGTCCCTCGGGTCCCGTCATCGCTTCTCTTTGGTTCCCTTTGTGCCTTCCTTTCTGGTCTCTTTGTCCCTTGTCTTTAGGTCCCGTCGTCCCTTCTCTTTGGGTCCCTTCGTCCCTTCCCTTCGGGTCCCTTCGTCCCTTCCCTTTCGGTCCCTCGGGTCCCTTCATGCCTTACCTTCAGGTCCCATCGTCTCTTCCCTTCGGATCTCTTCGTCCCTTCTTTTCGGGTCCCTTCATCCCTTCCCTTCGGGTCCCTTTGTCCCATCTCTTAGGATCCCTTCATCTCTTCCCTTCGGGTCCCTTTGTCCCATCTCTTAGGATCCCTTCATCTCTTTCCGTCAGGTCCCTTCGTACGTTCCCGTCAGGTCTCTCAGGTCCCTTCCTCCCTTCCCTTCGGGTCCTATCGTGCCTTCTCTTTGTGTCCCTTCATCCCTTATCTTCCTGTCCCTTCCTCCCTTCACTTCGGGTCCCTTCCTCCCTTCACTTCCGGTCCCTTCCTCCCTTCCCGTCGAGTCCCTTTCCCCTTCCCTTTGGGTCCCTCGGGTCCCTTCATGCCTTTCCTTCCCGTTCCTTTCTTTCTTCCCTTCCCTGGGTCCCTCCCCTTCCCTGGGTCCCTTCCAGTCTTTTGCCTCCCTGGGTCCCTTCCCTTCCTTACCTTTTCTTGGGTCCACTCCCTTCCCATTCTCTCCCATCTCATCGAATCCCTTTCTTTTGATCCCGTCAGGTCCCTTTTTCTCTTCCCTTCGGATCCCTCGGGTCCCTTCATGCCTTCCCTTCGGGACCCTTTGTGCCTTCCCTTCTTGTGTCATCGTTTCTTCTCTTCTTGTCCCTTCGTCCCTTCCCTTCGTGTCGCTTATGTCCCTTTCCATCGTTAGTCCCTTCTCTTCCGGTCCCTTTGCCCCTTTCCCTCGGGTCCCTTCGTACCTTCTCTTCAGGTCCCTTCTTCCCTTCCCTTTCAGTCCCTCGGGTCCCTTTGTGCCTTCCCTTCCCGTCCCTGGGTCCCTTCCAGTCATTTGCCTCCCCTGGGTCCCTTCTCTTCCCTACCTTTCCTTAGGTACATTCCCTTCCCATCCTCTCCCATTTCCTCGATTCCCTTCTATAGGTCCTGTCCGGTCCCTTCATCCCTTCCCTTCGGGTCCATAGGGTCCCTTCGTACCTCCCTTCAGCTCCTTTCGTGGGTTCCTTTCGGGTCCCTTTGTCCCTTCCCTCTGGGTCCCTCGGGTCCCTTTGTGCCTTCCCTTCGAGTCTCTTCTTCCCATCTCTTCGGGTCCCTACGTCCCTTTCTGTCGGGTCCCTTTGTACCTTCCCGTCAGTTCCCTGGGGTCCCATCGTGACTTCCCTTTGAGTCCCTTCATCCCTTCCCTTCAGGTTCCTTAGGCTCTTCCCTTCGGATCCCTTCCTCCCATCTTTTCGGTCCCTTCGTCCCTTCCCGTCAGGTCCCTTCATGACTTCCCTTCGGGTCCCTTCTGTACCTTCTCTCCAGGTCCCTTCATCTCTTCACTTCGGGTCCCTTCGTGCCTTCTCTACGTGTCCCTTTGTCCCTTCGTTTCTTCCCTTTGGGTCCGTGGGGGCCCTTCCTGCCTTCCCTTCCCTTCCCTTCCTGTCTTCCCTTCCCTGGGTCCCTCCCCTTCCCTGAGTCCCTTCCCTTCCCGTCCCTTCCTGTCTTCCCTTCCCTAGGTCCCTCCCCTTCCCTGAGTCCCTTCCAGTCATTTGTCTCCACTGGGTCCCTTCCCTTCCCTAACTTTCCTTGGGTCCATTCCCTTCCCATCCTCTCCCACCTCGTGGAGTCCCTTTATTGGTCCTGTCGGGTCCCTTCGTCCCTTCCTTTTGGGTACCTCGGGTCTCTTCGTGCCTTACCTTCGGGTCCCTTCGTCCCTTCCCTTCGGGTCCCTGCATCCCTTCCCTTCGGATGCCTTCATCCCTTGTCTTCGGATCCCGTCCTCCCTTCTCTTCGTGTACCGTCGTCCCTTTCCATCGGGTCCCTCGATTCCCTGCGTGCCTTTCCTTCGGGTCCCTTCATCCCTTCTCTTCCGGTCCGTTCATCCCCGACCCTTGGGTCCCTTCGTCCCTTCCCTTTGAGTCTCTAATGTCCCTTGGGTCCCTTGGTGCCTTCCCTTCCAGTCCCTTCGTCCCTTTCCCACGGGTCCCTTCATTCCTTCCCTTTGGGTCCCTCGGGTCCCTTCCTCCCTTACCTTCAGTTCCTTCGTGCCTTCCCTTCGGTTCCCTTCGTCCCTTTCCCTCGGGTCCCTTCATTCTTTCCCTTTGGGTCCCTCGGGTCCCTTCGTCCCTTACCTTCAGTTCCTTCGTGCCTTCCCCTCGGGTACCTTTGTCCCTTGTCTTCGGGTCCCGTCATCTCTTCTCTTCGGGTACCGTCGTCCCTTTCCGTCAGGTCCCTCGGGTTTCCTCGTGCATTCCCTTCGGGTCCCTTCGTCCCTTCTTTTAGGGTCTCTTCGTCCCTTCTCTTTGCGTCCTTAGTCTCTTCCTTTTGGGTCCCTCGGTTCCTTTCATGCCTTCCCTTCTGGTCCCTTCGTCCCTTGTCTTGGGGTCCCTTTGTACTTTCTCTTTGGGTCCCTTCCTCCCTTTCCTTTCGATCCCTCTGGTCCCTTTGTGCCTTCCCTTCCCATCCCTGGGTCCCTTCCAGTCATTTGCCTCCCCTGAGTCCCTTCCCTTCCCTACCTTTCCTTGCATCTATTCCTGTCCCATCCTCTCCCGTCTCGTCGAGTCCCTTCTTTCAGTCCTGTGGGGTCCCTTCGGGTCCCTTGGGTCCCTTCGTGCCTTCCTTCAGCTTCTTTCGTGCATTTCTTTCAGGTCCCTTCGTCCCTTCTCTACAGGTCGCTTCATCCCTTCCCTTCGGTTCCCTTCATGCCTTTGCTTCAGGTCCTGCCGCATATTCTCTTCGGATCCCTCAGGTTCCTTCCTGCGTTCCCTTCGGTTCCTTTCGTCCCTTGCCTTCGGGTCCCTTCGTGCCTTCCCTTGGGGTCCCTTCGTCCCTTCTCTTCGGATACCTTCGTCCCTTCCTTCTGTGTCCCTCGTGTCCATCCCTTCATGCCTTCCCTTCGGGTCCCTTCGTCCCTTCTCTTCAGGTCCCTTGGTCCCTTCCTTCTGTGTCCCTCGGGTCCATCCCTTCATGCCTTCTCTTCTGGTCTCTGCGTCCCTTGTCTTTGGGTCCCTTTGTCCTTTCTTTTCGGGTCCCTTCATCCTTTCCCGTCGGGTCCCTTTTTCCCTTTCTTTTCGATCCCTCTGGTCCCTTTGTGCCTTCCTTTCCCGTCCCTGGGTCCCTTCCAGTCATTTGCCTCCCCTGGGTCCCTTCCTTACCTTTCCTTGCATCTATTCCCGTCCCATCCTCTCCCATCTCGTCGAGTCCCTTCTTTCGGTCCTGTCGGGTCCCTTCATCCCGTCCCTTAGGTTCCCTCGGGTCCCTTCATGCCTTCCTTCAGCTCCTTT
Source organism: Loris lydekkerianus (assembly GCA_963574355.1). Taxonomy (NCBI): domain Eukaryota; kingdom Metazoa; phylum Chordata; class Mammalia; order Primates; family Lorisidae; genus Loris; species Loris lydekkerianus. The sequence continues at coordinate 276 of CAUYPK010089617.1, read as the reverse complement.
GGTGCGTTACTTTCGGTTCCCTTCCTTCCTTCCCTTTGGGTCCCTCAGGTCCCTTTGTGCCTTCCCTTCAGGTCCCTTCATCCCTTCCCTTCAGGTTCCTTTGTCCCTTTCCCTAGGGTCTCTCGGGTCCCTTCCTCCCTTACCTTCGGTTCCCTTTGTGCCTTCCCTTCAGGTTCCTTCCTCTCTTGTCTTCGGGTCCCGTGGTCTCTTGTCTTCGTGTACAGCCGTCCCTTTCCATCAGGTCCCTCGGGTTCCTTCGTGCATTTCCTTCAGGTC
>CAUYPK010089615.1:0-27969 GCA_963574355.1 Loris lydekkerianus | reverse complement strand
AGAAAGAAAGAAAGAAAGAAAGAAAGAAAGAAAGAAAGAAAGAAAGAAAGAAAGAAAGGGAAAGAAAAGAAAAATTAAGTGTTATTAGAAAAGATAGCAGGCAGTTTAGATAGGGAGTCATGGAGTTCCAAAGTCTGAAATCATATTCCAGTTCTATCAAGTGTGTGAGGCAAAGTGAGACCCTCTAACTTTCTGTGCATCATTTTTCTCAACTTCAGAATAGGGACAATAATTTTACTTATAGCACAAGCTATTTTTATTTAGTAAATTCAGGGACCATAATTTTACTTATAGCACAAGCCATTTTTATTTAGTAAATTCACTTTATTGTGGTTTGCAGATATTGCATTTTTTGCAAATTGAAGTGACATAGTAATCTCATGTCCACCAAGTCTATTGGTGCCATTTTTCCAAAAGTGTGTTCTCACTTTCTCTCTCTCCGTCTGACTTGGTAATTCTCCCAATATTCCAAAATTTTTCATTATTATTAAGTCTGCTATGTGAAGTGGCACAGTCCCCTGCACCCTTGTAAGGTGAATCAGTCTCATTTGTTCCTCTTTGAGGTACGAGGCCCTGCGAAGGAACATTTTCAGTACTTGGGCTAGATGTGAGTTTTGGGGGATATTCTCCCCCAGCTCGCAGAAAGGGCTTTGCTGAAAAATTCAGGCAGTTACACCTTAAAGGAAAGAATGTGCCAGAGGACTACCAAGTCGCAGCTGGAGACAGATCATCTGCCTGGGGCAGTGGGCCTTTGCCCTTAATTCCCCACCTCTATTTACACAATAACTTTTAGTTAATCATATAGGGAAGTGGGCAAACAGAACAGACAACCCAGTGCCTCTGTGGTTTATCTCCATTGTTGTTTATCTCCAAACAGGACATTCTTAGTTTAGAAAGGTGTGTACGTGCTTTGCTGCATTAACGCTGATAAGGAATCTTTACCTTTTGTCTTCTTTATTCTGAATTGTTTTTGTCTGATGAGTTTGGATATGTAAGAAAGTGAATAAAGACAGATGATTGCTGATGTGCCTGAGTGAGCACCAGCCTTCCCTTTTAAAATCATTCATTTCGTCTGTGGTGCTGCCTCTGCATCATCAAACAAGAAGCCCAGTGGACAGCAACAGCTATGGTGACCTAAGATCAGAGGTTTTGGATGTTACTATTGTAATTGTCTGGGGCCCCATGAACGGTGCCCACATAGAAGGCAGAGTGTGATTGATAAGTGCTTAGTGTCTGGCTATTTCACTGACTGTCCCTTCTTCCATCTCTCTCCCTCTCCTGGGGCCTCCTTATTCTCTAAGACACACCAGTATTTAAATTAAGCCAATTTTAATAACTGTACAATGGCCTCAAATTTTTCAACTGAAAGGAAGAATTACGTATCTCTCACTTTAAATCAAAAGCTAGAAATGAGTAAGCTTAGTAAGGAAGGCACGCTCAAAGTCAAAATCTAGGCCTCTTGCACCAAAGTGTTAGCCAAGTTTTGAATCCAAAGATAAAGTTCTTGCAGGAAATGAAATGCGCTCCTCCAGAGAATACACGAATTAAAAAGCTCTACGGCCTTATTGCTGCTATGGAGAAAGTTTTAGTGGTCTGAATAGAAGGTTAAACCAACCACAATATTCTCTTAAACTGAAATCTAATCCAGTGCAAGGTCCTAGCTCTCTTCAAGTCTATGAAGGCTGACAAAGGCGAAGAAGCTGCAGAAGAAAAGTTTAATCAGTCAGCAGCCATTGATACTAAGAAAAGACCACCACCAGCAACATTACTACTCATTAAAAGCTGAGATGATTATTAGCGTTTTGGTAATAAAGTCTTTTATATTAAGGTAGATACCTTTTTTTTGGAGACATGATGCTGTTGTATACTTACTGAACTACACTATAGTGTAAAGACAACTTTATCTGCGCTGATTCGGTAGAGTTCATGTGACATACTTCATGGCAGAGTTTACTTTGTTGTGCTAGTCTGCAATCCAGCAATATTGCAATCCAGCCATATCCCCAAAGGTATGCGCCTCCACTGTGTTCAGACAGTTTTGGCATATGTTGAGAGCTTCTTAAATATTATCATTACTGTGAATATCATTAATCACGGTGCTACTTCCTGTAGCATATAAGAAAACTAACATCCAGAGATATGATATGACATTTCACGATCAGAAAGCATCCCTTTCAACCAAAAAATAACGTTGGAAGTAAAAGAATAGCTGCAACAGCAACACATATTTGCATAACCTTTTAGGTTAGCAAGTGTCAGCAGATAGAAACCCATATTCCAAGTTTGCAAGAGAACCGCCAGAGAGGTTAGGTGATGTTTCCTAATGTTGCCCAAGTAATTTGTAACGAATCCAGGATATAAACCAGCATAATTTAATGCTACAGCTTCTCTCTGTTATAGATATAAGCTTCCAGTCCCCGCCCCTTGTGTCTCCCTCAATTCTTGACACCTGAGTCAGTTCTGTAAGAAAGGACTGGGAAGTTTGGAAAGGAGAGCAGAACAAGGTTGATGTATACATATCTGTCAGAATGTCTGTTCATCAGCCTATCAATCATCCATCTTCCAGTTACTGTCTGTGCATCTAGGGGATGTTAATCCCTGATTGAACTTAGCAGAATGTACCTCTTCTCTCTCCGGGGTCCTGCTGTATTCTGCCTGCCTCCCCAAGTACTCCTTTGAGCCCACCGGGAAACCTTGAAGTCTCCTTTGAAACTCTGAGCCCCAGACCCCCAAGCAGATGTCCAAGGACGTTTGCTCACTTAACAGGCTGCTCAAAGCGGTTGAGGATGTGCAGTATCTCCCTATCAGCCTTTCCAAAACATGCATTATCCATCCGTCCTTGAAGCGGTTCCCATGGTGCAGTGATTAAAACAGTCCTGTGTTGGATAAACCCAGTGCAATTTTCTAGAAGTCATCATCTCAGCATTTCCCTCGCCACAGCAGAGCACCTCAGCTCCAATTTCTGGGCTGGCTCATTTGTTTTCTTTCAGACAATCTCAGAGACACTCCTTCAGTGACCTCTGCTAAGGGAAGAGAGCAGTACACACTTACCCAACATTATGCAGATGCATAATTAGTATATTCTTTATGTTTGACAGAAACGTGAGGGGCGGGAAACAAGAAAAACATATCAACTCATGATATCTTTGACCACTGGTAGATAGAGTTTGGAAAATTGCATCTTTCTTTTCTCCTTATGTTTCCCATCTCATATCTGTTCCTATGTGTTATTCTTTCAATTAGTCCTGGAATGTGACAAAATTTCCAAAGTACACTGCCATCTTAGTAGATTTTTGAAAATGATATGATTAAGACAAATTTATCATCATTCCCCTAAATCATCTCCTCTCCCTAATCTCTCTCCCCACCCCATCCTTCTTAGAAACACAGTCGCTCTCCCAGTGACCTGGGATGTGGATCCTGGATTCATTTGTCACTCCACCCTCTTCTTTATTCCTCATGCTATTAAATCCTGTTGACTTTTTTCCTTGGAAATATGTTTGTTGATGTTGTTCACATCTCTTTGCATTTCTACCATGTGTCCTTAGTGTGGGTTTATGAGGGCGTGACTCTCCTACATCTGTGTTTGTATAATTTTTGTTATTTCAACCACATTTTCTTGCTCCACATAATCACCTATTGTTTCGCATATTGTAATGAATATAAAGCAAGGTTGTTGCGATTATCTTTCCATGCTGTGGGGGTGTTGTGCAGAGTTCTTCCCTGAAAGAGGCAGCTATTCAGGGTGCCCTTGTCCACTGCAACTCTTGAGCCACAGATCAACCAAAAGCATGACCTCATTTATTTTTATCTTAACCATAAAGGGATCAAGGTGGCTGCAAGATAATTCTATGCAATGAACTGTAAATTGGAATTCTTCCCTTTGAAAGACATCAGGAGACACACAGGGAGAAACCAGAAAAGTGACTGGGCAAAATCCTTCCTTCCTCTGAGTTTCTCTCTTCCACGTTCCCTGTGCTTTTCCTGGGCTCGCCCCAGCACGCTTTCATTACCTCCTTGCTGACCTATTTCCCCACACAAGGATGTGGGCTCTTCCTTTTCGGACCAACATATCCATAGCCCCTACAGAGTTCTCAGGATTTCTTAACAGATGCTTAATACTTTTTATCTTGAGTTGAATTATGACCGTATTTGGTGCTAGATGACTTGATTTTCATTTAAAAATTGTACTTTTTCCCTTCCTGTATTCTTTTTCCCTTTGTTACTGCTCAGTATTTTAAAATCATTCTTCTTCTTTTTTCATTTCATCCTTATTGTTCTCAGCTCTATAATGAGAACCTGAAGGAAAACTGTTTCCCCACTGGTAGGCTGGGGCATTACATTGGAGGAGTGTATGGTTTGGAAATTACAGCATTTCAAGCAAGAAAACCCATTAAAGGAGGTAAAAACCTGGAAAATTGTGAGATTGTCTACGAAGGGTATTAGTTGGTAAATTATGTACGCAAGTGAAAAAGAAGAGCTCTAATGTAAACTGACCTAGCCAATGTGATACTACTTCATATCATGAAGTTTCCAAATTCAGGGCAGACATCAAGGTGGATAGACTCAGTGTTTTTAAAGGCTGAATCTTTTCCATCTCTTGTCTCTGATATCTTTGGAATGTAATTATATTGTGAGATTTAGTTCCTTAAAATTTACAAGATGCTTATCAACAGCATATGGGGCGTTGAGTTCTCTTATTTGCCTTGAGAGAAAGCAGTTCAGAATCTTGAAACATGCTCTTTCCTTTAACCAATTTAGAATGTCTGTGTATCTCTTGACAAATAAGAGGCACCAACAGATTGTGATACACCCGTTGGCATGTGACAAGATTCCTGGACCCACCAATGGCAAATAGGGAAGAGTTACTATAATTGGCTTAGAGCAAAATTTATCAGCCATGGAACTACTAATATTTGGGGGCCAGATAATTCTTTATTTGGGGTATGCTATTCTGTTTGTCAAAGAAGCATCATTCATCAATCACTAGATATCAGTAGCACCCCTCCCCAGCTATGAAAAATAAAAAAGTATCTCCACACTTGAGAACCACTGGCTAGGACCAATAAAGTTGAATATTTGGGAATCAACCACAGTGTCTGCCACAATTAACTTTCACTAATTTTCACTAATTTTTTCACTAATTTTCTCCTTTGAGAAATAAAATTTTGAAATTTTAAGTTTTATTTTAAAATGTTTATTTTATTTACAAGGTCTTTATTATATTATGCTCAGTGGATCTTGACCTATCTAATGTTTGCTTCATAAGTGTCAGTACGTGCAGTCTATAAGTGGATACGTTTTGTCCCAATGTCACCCTGGTGTTGCTTCATACTGACCCTGCATACTCATTAGAATAATTACCATTCACTTGACTTCTATTGTATGAACAGGTACTATCTTGGACCCTTTAGTTTCATTATCTTATTTAATCTACAATAATCCACATAATTTATGCACTTGGATGTCCATTTTACACTTGGGGAAACTGAGGTCAAAAGTCATTTCATTTTTACCTAAGGTCAATAACTACTGCATTTACAATCAGGCATAAGGTGAGTTTACCATAGAAATACAATTTGAACCTGACATCCTGCCAGTCTACACTCACTGTTTTTCAGTCCAACATCTGCCAATACCTATGTTCTTCTCCTTTGATGAGCTCACCCTTTGGATCTCCAACCATCTAGGATTCTATCATTAGGAGGACAGGGGTCCTGGACTCAGGGAGCTAGGAGAGTTTGGGGAACTCTGAAAGAAAAAGAGGTCGGGGGAGAAAGTTTGCTCTGCCTTACAGACTTGTCTCCACGAGGCTGGCTTGTGACTCATGTGATAAATCCTGTTCGTTCCAGTCACTTTTTCAGCCACAGCTGCACACAACACAGTAATCACCATCAAAGGGGTCATCTCCAAATTACAAAGGACAGCGAAGCAGAGGAAATTATAACAGATAAGACATAATGCCTGTGTATATCCATCAAGCAGACAAGGGCTGTGTGCAGAATTCCAACTCTGTCCCCCTGTAGCTCTTCCCATGCCTTCCATTCCTTTTGCAATAGCCCTGGTTTGAACTACATTTTTCAAAGATCTCTTCCTTGCCTTTTCTCTTTCCAGCCTCCAATCTATTTTACTTAATTGAATTATTTTTTTTTTCTGAACCACTTAATATTTAACTTTTCTGCTACCAAAAATAAACAGACAAAACAATAAAAAACTATAATAGGATGCAATGAAGCCAGGGCTTCTCAGCTCAGCATACCCAGTGCCCCTACACCACATCAGGATTATCACATGGCAGCCTGCTGTGTTCTGGTTCCTTCTTGATCTCACTATTCCATCGGATTCCACCACCCTGAACCTCATGCATCACACACGTGTGATCTGCCTCCTCTGTGTCTATCCCCAGGCTGCTCCTTCAGCTTAGCACATTCTGTCTCTGCTGCCTTGTGTAAATAGCCCCACATTTTTTATACTTCTCAGCTAGCATCATTACACCCATTGTATAGATACCCAAAATGGGAGAGATGAGATTAGAATCACTGGGTTTCTGGGTTATAGAGCAGGGTACCTACAGCTATGTTACAGTTTGGAAGTCAAATCACAGGTCTTCTGATCGTCTAACTCTTCGTCAGATGTAACATCATCATTATTCACCACCCAATTGAAGCATAAACATGCATGCTCAAAATCACATCCAGTCCCATTTCTCACAGCTACTTTATCTTTAAACTTCAGCTGGTAACATCCACACAGACCATTTAAGCATATTATCAACAAACTTTCTTTCCTGCTTCCTTTTGTCCTAAACTCAAAGGCATTATCTCCATGAGATTAATCCAGGAGCTGCTGGAGCATTTGTACAGGAGATGGCATCTCCCCTTATCTTAATTGCATATTTGTAAAACCCGTCCTGTGCTCGCTTCATATGGCATGCCATTTTGTGTTTATGACCATCATACTTGAGTTAACAGCATATGGGGAACTCATCCACACTGAATACTAAGCTTATCCAATATCTCTCCCTGAGCCGACATGAGAAATAAGTAATAAAAATAATTACAATAATAAAGGGTCATATAAATGCCAAAAGCAATAGTGATTCTTCATTTTAAACTTTCATAATATCTTCTCTACCAACATTATAAAAGGATGTGTGTGGGGAGAAAGCAAAACATCATATATAAATAATTAGAAATATTTCCTCGAGCTTTATTTCAAATTTTTCTATTAAGGGTTAAGATTCAATTTTAGGGTCAACCCGAAGGTGAGGCAAAGTTACGGGGATAATGGAACTGGAAATTGTGTGACCTTTGCAAAGACCTCTCTTTGTATTTATGCATTTTTTTCCCCAACCAGCAATAATAATAATATAAAAAGATACAAGAATAACACTTAACTAAATCAGATGCAGATGGCTGTTTTATCAGGAAGAGGCAATTTTTATCATTTTAAAAGCTTTTGTTTTTGTAAAGGAAAGAAAATGAGACATGTTTCCTTGCTTTATTTTTTTTTTAAGAGTGGAAAAAGTATATGTTTTTTAATTTGAAATGGAGTATTAATGGTGTTATCTCTCGAGAATTGCTGCACTAGAGTGAATTATAGAAAATGCATTTACTTGCAAGGTTTCTGGTAAATTCTTTTCTGACTTAGAGAGTTTGTGGCATATTATATCAGCCTCTGTTTCCAAGAGAATACTGTACGTACAACGGAGAGTCAATTTCCAGAGCCTCTTTTACTGGATCATCTTGTTTTCTTTGTTTATATTATTGATTTAGGGAAAATCATTTGGTGAATATTGAGTGTTCACATAAATGAGGAGGTGGTAATACACAGCAAGGAGACAGAGGGATGTAATGTAACTGAGATAATAAAACCTTGTGTCTGCGCTAAGATTTATGGTTTGCTTCATTCTATTTGAACCTCACCATACCCCTGAGAGTTATGGGCATAGATTAACAGGGGAATGTTACAGTTTGGAAATCAAAGCACAGAGTGTTTAATTTGCTTTCCTGTGGCTCCCTCCCGCTGGACAGCCTATGATGGAACTGGAACTAGAGCCTTCAGCAGTTGACCTCATGTTTTTTCTGCACCAAGATGCTGCCAGATTAAACTTCAACCAAACCATCCATAGGCATTTACAGAGTGCCTACTGTTCAGCTGGCACTGAGTTGAAATAGTCACAGACAAAAACATTTTTAGATGCTTTCTGTATGCAAGATGCTTACTGCTAAGTCTAAAAGACAAGATGGAAATTCATGAGCTACTTAGTGATCAAGATACGAGACTGGAAAACTGTGAGATCAATGTAGGCTGGTAAAGCAGCAGGCCTTACTGAGCATGGGTTCTTTAATAAAGACCTTGACAATGAGTAGAAAATTAAGGATATTGGCTGGTATTTATTGAGCAGTTACTATGGTACAGTCCCTTGAACTGATTGCCTCATTCAGCAAACATTTTCTGGTTTTGACACAAAAAAGGTATTAAGGAAATTTTTAGAGAAGAAATTCTGATTTTGCCACTTTAACTATTTGCTAGGAGCATGGGACTTTATTTCTTTGGCTCTCATTTTATTCGTTTGAAGAAAGAAAAGGTTTAGAAAAAGTACCTAATTTTAAAAAACCGGTGAATTGTGAGTAAAATGAATCGAAATACCAGCAAATAATAATGACCCCATGATAATTTGGTTTTGTTATAGTATTATTGTTATTTTTATCATTATTGCTCTGTGGTAAGGGCTAAAAATATAGAAATGAATAAGACAATTTCAGTAGTCTTAAGAAACTCTGTCCCCATAAAGAATATTGTGCACATCTTCCCTTCTCCCATTCCTCCCCCTTTCTCTCTTCTTTCCTTCCTCCATTCCTTTTTTTTCTCTCTTCCTCCCTTTTTCGTTCCTTCCTTCTCCCACCATTCTTTTCTTTTCAACCCTTTTCTAACATGCTATTCCCTCCTTTCTTCCTTCACTTGTTATTTACTAAGCTAAACAAAAAGCAAAGTACTTACTTTTCAAGAATGTGTTAGGTCTTGACCAAACCCTGTTGGAAAGCCTAGTCTAGAAGAGGAAATAACCCACAACCCACGAGGTGGTCTTCGTGTCATTTAGACAGTGACCAGTGTACCACGAGTCCCTGGAACAAGACAGAAAGCTCACCATCACCATCTATTAACCTGAATCTAATCAATCCTCTAGAGCAGTGTTTTTCAACATTTTTTATCTCGCAGCACACTTGACCCTTAGTTAAACTTCCACAGCACACAGCACACTTAACTTACGTTGATCCAAAAAAAAAAAAGAGTTAAAAAAAAAAAGAATATACTTATTGTGCCTTGAACTGCTTTCAAAATCATTTAATTAATGGTCTTTAAAAATGTTTGCAGCATACCTAATATCCTCTCTCAGCACAGCAGTTGACAATCCCAGCTCTAGACCAAACTTTCAGATTTTAGAAAGCTCAGGGCATAAAGGGATGTATTATGACACTATTATGACACTATACAATCAGATAAATATTGACATTATATATGTGGAAAATTGTATATGACAAATTAGCCAGTTTTATAAGAAATAAAAATAATGTTAATTTTATAAGAGATGGAAAGGGTTCCTTTTATGTGTATTTCAAAAGCAAGCAAAAGTAATCTGGTCTCTAGAGAATAGTTTTATTGGGAATCAAATAAACTTTGCATTTCATTCAGAGTACCTTGCACAAAGCAATCATGGACACTTTTTTCAGCTCTTACTCTGCAATTCAGGAATGATAATTATAGAAAGCATTGAGAAATTGTTGTGATATCAATTTGTAAAAGATAATCTAAGATCAGTTAGCTATTATTGTGAGACGTTTGAAGTTTGTTCCATAAACCAAGGGTTTCAAATTCACATAAAGGTTCCCAAAGTACAGGAGGCAGGAGATTCCAAAGAGTTGCAGTTCTGAAGTGAGCTCAGTAGGCACCTGAAAGTATGATGTTTTATGATTATTATGAAATACAGTTCATGGTCGAATAAAAGAAAACTTCATTAGGAGTCAAAAGCAGCCTTTAATTTGAAGTCTAATTTGAGAACTCTGTAGAAACAGTGGTATTCTTTGGGGGAAGAACACACGCCAGCTTCTTCTGGGAAATATTGCTCAAGCAACAGTGGGAAGAATGGATGGAGGGAGATGAGACTTAATTCAAGTCAGTGTGAAGATTATTGATATCAAAAGAGCAGCGAGCATCTGCACAAGAAAAATTGCAGAAAATTTAAGATTTTAAATTGATTGGAAAAGCACTGGGTTCAGTAGTGGGGAAAATGACGGCAGACCCAAAACAGAAAACTTAAGAAAATGCAGACACTGGTTTTAATATTTTAAAAATGCAGAATTTCCAAAAGTAACCCTCAGAGCCACTGGATAAGTTCTGAAAGACCCAGACATGGTTCAGGGCTTAGGGGTGGTGATGTTACTGACAAGTCCGAGAATGTGAAGACCCACTGTCCCAGGCTGATGTTGGTGACTTTGCTGCAACAAGACTCTGGTAGCTGAGACAGAAAGATGGGCATTAAAATGTCAAAGTCAAATATCAGACACTGGCCATCAGGAAAGGTTATGGGGGTAACCAATTAAAATTTTCTTCTGTGGTGCAATAGCTCCTTCGGTATCACAGCAGAGAGGTCTGTCTTCAAAGCTTCCTAAACCTATGTCTCCCATGGAAATATTTATCAAAACAATTCTTGCCAACAGATTGTATTGAGCTGTACTGTGCAAATAATGGTGCTCTGGAAAACGTGGATGATTGGCTTGGTGTCTGTAGCTCAAGTGGCTAGGGCAGCAGCCACATACACGGGAGCTGGCGGGTTCGAATCCAGCCTGGGTCTGCCACACAACAATGATAATAACTACAAAAAAAAAAAAAAGAAAAAGAAAAAGAAAAAACCAGCTGGGCATTGTCGTGGGTGCCTATAGTCCCATCTACTTGGGAGGTTGAGGCAAGAGAATCACTTAAGCCCAAGGTTTGGAAGTTGCTGTGAGCTGTGATGCCACAGCACTCTACCCAGGTGACAGCTTGAGACTCTGTCTCAACAAAAACAAAAAAAGAAAATGTGGATGATTTCAAAAAGAAAAATGTCCAGACCCTTTAACCTACGTGCTTTCTAGTCCTGGACTGTCCAATGTGATAATGACCAGGTGCACGAAGGATTAGTGTACCCTTTACAAGGGACTAGTGCAAATTGAGATGTGCACTGAAGTGTGAGACATGCTTGAGAACCCAAACACTTACAGTAAAAAAAGTAAAATACTTTATTAATATTTTTATATTCATTACATGTTGAATTTACAATAATCTGGATATATGAATTTAAAATACATTGTTAAATTAATTTCAGCTGTTTCCTTTTGGCTTTTCTTTTTTTTATTGTGGCAACTTGGAAGATGAAATTTCCCATGTGTTTTTCATTTGTGACTCAATGTGCTTTGTGGACGGTGCTGTTCTAGATGAAACAATTGGGCCACTTGCTGCCCCCAGTGTAACTGGCACCTTAGTGCCCTCATGCATTGGCCTGTGATCCTTTGTCAAAATCCAACCCATTCCTGAAACACACCTAAAAGGTCAATGCTTCAGTTCATCCTTTTATAAAATATCTAACTACATATATCTGGGTAGAGTGACTGAGTGGTCTAAAAATATCTAGCTACATATAATATTCTGTGAACTCCTAGAGGACCTTCTTTTTGAAAACAGATTCTTATAATGTATTTATCTTAGCTTTCCTTGTATCTTTACTTTTATTTTACCAGAACATAAATTCTTTGAAGACAAGGATCATATAAAACACATTTTATGACCCCGAGAGCCTAGTATGCACTTTATAATGTTATTATCTTCAGAATTTAAAATAATTCGAAGGTCTTCTAATCGGTTATAAAGTCAAGATGCTTCAGGGAGCTTAGAAACTCTGTTATAAGAAAGGGGCATACTTATTCCCTTGTTTCTGCTTTTAAGACATTGTAGCTACTAAGGTAGACTGCCAATAGCCTTGGAAAGACAAAAAAATGCAAAATGAGTTCCTAAGAATGGAGAAGCTTAACCTGGGACTATAGAGCGTAAGATGTAAGTTAACAAAACAGGCATTCATGGACAAGACTGTTGAGAGACAGACAGCCAGTCTTACTGACTGACAAGACTGATCTTCTCATCTTCCTAGGGAGTAGTCCTCAGAGTCTGCTGTAGTTTAAATGTCTGTGTTCCTCCAACGTTTGTATATTGAAATTTGAACTCTAAGGTGATGGTATTAAGAGGTGAGCCATTTGAGAGATGATCAGGCCGTGAGGCCTCCACCAACAAAGATGGGATTTTTGTCATTATTAACAAGGTTGAGGTAGTTGAATTCATCCCTTTTTGCCTCTCTGCCTTCCACAGCAGCAAGGAACCATTTTTGAGCCACAGAGTAGCTCTCTCCAGACACCAAATCTATTGGTATCTTGCTTTTGAACTTCGCAGCCTATGGAGTTGTGGGAAATAAATTTGTGGGTTTTTTTTTTTTTAATACATCACCCACTCCACGAATTCCTGTTATAGCAGTCTGCATGAATTAAGACAGTTTAATTGGTCAGATTTGAGATGGCTTTCTCCAATAGGCTAAGTCCTGTAACATACGATGCTCAGCCTTCAATAGCTTAGTGAAATAAACGTTTAAAGTTTATGTTTCCTGTACAACATAATCCAGTGTGGGAAAGAAGGCAGCAGAGGGTAGCTCTCTGTGTGCAGTAAGCAGGGCCACACGTCCTTCGTTTTGTGGCTGCCTCTCCTGAGGTGATGAGAGTACTCTCTATTCACCTATTACAAGGAGAAAAAAAAAGAGATTGGAAAGTTTATTAAAGAGCTACTCCCAGAAGATTGATGTGTAGCTTTCATTCTCATCCCATTGAAATAAACTCAACCACAGGGCCCCTCCTGACTTTTGAAAAAGCTTAAAGAACATGGCCCAAAGGTGGGTGAAAGAAGAAAACTGATCTAAGATGTTTGTGGATACTGGAGTCTCTAGTGCAGTCGATTGCATGCAAAAGAGGGCTTTCAACCATTTGTTTTTCATGGATTCTTTCAACACAGGAATTCTTGACCTCTACAGTATTGACAGTTGGGGCTTGGTGATTACTTAGGTGGGGCTTCTTCCCCACACACTGTAGGTTCAGAAGCATTTCTGGCCTCCACCCACTAGATGGCAGTGGTGCTCCCCGGTAATCATGCCAATTAAAAAAAGTATCTAGACATTTCCATATGTCTTGGTTGGGGGGGGTGTCCATTATGCATTACTGACCCTCAGCATTATGTCAGAGAGAATCAACAACCTCAGATGACAGGACTCATCTCAGTTGTCAGCCCATTCATATGCCTGCTCTTCCATTATCATCAATAATTTGCCTCTGGATTCTTTTTTCATTTTCAATCCTTGTCTAATTATCTTCTTCTAGAATATTGAACTCAGTTTCCCACAGTTCATGAATCTGCATGCTAAGGGCATCCAAGATAAAGTCTTTGTAATTTTTTTCTAACAGGGAACAAAAAGTATACAAGAACTACAAGTATCATATCCCAGGAGTGCCAAAATAATTGGCACATAATGCTGCCACATCCTGCACTCTAGATAGACACAGCTTATCAGCCACAATACTCTTTCCCCCGAGACCCTGGTGATTAAATGGGTCACCAAGGCCACACAGAGTTTTGGTTTGGGGGTTTCTTATTTCTTCTTCTGTTCATTAAGAAGACTTACCCAAATCCTATGGAACACTGTTGAAAGTAGAGCCTTGGAAAAGGCTGCTAACTGCAGAAGTATTCCTTGGAAGGGCAATTGGAGTGAACTTCAATTTAACCAGATTCTCTTTCCTTTGCTTATAACAAATAATCCAGTACATTGAGCAGAGATTGGAGGGGTATGATTACACCTGCTATTTAGAGTTTTAAGAGATCAAAATAAAAAGCAGACTCTGAATGCTAACTACATGGTTGAATTTAAAATTCAAGAAAAAGAAGCAGCAGCCACATGAAAACAGGGTTAACTTCAACAGAATGCATGGAGCTTAAATGTGGTACGGATGTTGAGCAGATAGGATTTGAAATTCAGCGTTAGTACACAGCTTTTTTAGAAAAAAAAAAAAATCTGCATAGCCTGGTGGGAAATCAGAGGCTGTTTATGCTTTATCGTTTGTATACAATAAAATACATTGGGAAGAAAAATTGATCCTGGCTCATTTTCTCATCTGGGTTTTATTTCCCTACCCTCAGCTTTCCTGGCTGAGGCTGACAGTGCCCATGTCTACGTGAAATGGGCTGACCCTCTCATTTTGCCTTTCAATAATTATATGTCTCCCCAGGAAAGTGGCTTTACAGAGGACTTTTTTAAAGGTTTTAAATATTTTTATTATGAAGAATTTAGTTCTTCCACAATTATTAGTTTTAAAAGGTACTTTATAGCCATTTCTAGTAGAACAGCTATTGATTTCTTTACAGAGGGAAGACTGACTCTTATGCAACAACGTGAGGGCTGACCCCTGGCATGTCTTAAACTGATATGATGCTGTGAGTAAAAGCTCATTTCTCTTGTTGCAGGGCTCTTTACCCCACTAATGACAGAATAAACCTTACACCTATGGACAACAGTAACCACACATTGGTTTTAACACGTTATTAAAATGGTTGAACAACTGTTCATTGGAGGTTGTAATGAACTTCACATTGTCCCAAAGTGTGCTTGGGAAGTAATTGCCAAACTTACCAAATAAACAGTATTTTTTGCTTCAGTTCTCTCTTCTCCATCACCTCTGCCTTAGTTATCATACCTTTTTTTTTTTTTTACAGTTTTTGGCCAGGGCTGGGTTTGAACCCACCACCTCCAGCATATAGGACTGGCGTTCTATCCCTTTGAGCCACAGGTGTTGCCCAACTACCATACCCTTTTAATGGCATGAATGACTGAAATAACTTCCCAGTAGGTATTCTGCTCCTGTACTTTCTCTATAGCGTTTCCTCCATGGCCTGCAGGAGAGAATCCAAATTGCACCATCTGGCATGCTAAGCCCCTGGTGCTCTGGTTCTTAAACACTTTGTCTCTTAGCTTGCTCCTGTGTGAACCTCATGAAACGGCCTAACAAATTAGTGATCACATCATATCTGGTTCAGTGGAAGAAAATAGTTTGTGGCATGCCTTTCAAGGCAGCTATGCAGTTTAATGTATGGCTTAGGAGTTTTAGAGCTAGACAGATATGAGTTTTAATTTTTGTTTCTTCACTTCCATTTAACCTTTGGAATCACATGCTCTAAAATAGACATAACGATAAGAAGAAATAGATGTAAAGGGCCAGACCCTGTAGCTGACACATCATTGCTATGCCATAAAAAATGAACTTTATTTCCATATGTTATATAATAAAATTAGAAAGTGTGTAAGTGCCAGAGGCAAGTAAGTAGGTTTTAATGTCCCTGAGTCTCAGTTTTCTCACCTGTAAAACAGGGGTAATGAAATGGGCTTAGCTGGGGTGTCAGGGTAAAATGTGATCACAGGTATAAAATGACTGGTACAGACCTCAGCATAAAATTAATTGTGTTTCAAAAATAGCTAGAGATTTATTATTATGATGCTCTCCATATAATAGCACAGCACAAAAATCATCATTAAACTGCATTTCGACCACACAATGTTGACAGGGAGGTACCAGTGAAATCACACTTACAGCCCATTCATTCATTCACTTCATTTAAAGAGAATTCTTCCTGATTACCACTGCATTCCAACTATGTCTCCAGGTGGTGGGAATATAAATATGCATGTTATCACTCTTGTTCACAGAGAGTTCCCAGTCTACTGGAGGAAAGAAGACTTTTTTTAAATGAAGACTATAATATACACATGTGAAAAACCCTCAACTAGTGCTCTGCAAATATTAGAAAAATGAAACTCATGGAAAGGCCCCAGGTGGGAGGAGGAGTTCCCCTCACTGTTCTTTGTGCCTCAAGCTCCTTTTGATCTGGTCTGCCCTGCTGTGCAACTGTCTTCCCCTCTCTTTCCCACTCTTTCTCATCTTCATCCTCAAAGTTCTTCTTGGTGAGGTGGCTGAACACCTCTGTTACCTCTCCCTGTGACCTTTCTCTCAATCCAATTGCTCCACGTTCACGTCACTTTCCTTTCCTCAAATAACCATAAGTGGACCTTCCATTTGATCCTCTAATCCCATTACTGGGTATTTACCCAAAAGAAAAAAATCATTTTACCATAGGATCATATACACTTAAATGTTTGTAGCAGCTCAATTTACAATTACAAAGATACGGAAACAACCTAAGTGCCCTTGGACGTGTGCATGAATTAATAAACTGTGGTACATGTATAATATGGAATTCAGCCATAAAAAGATGGAGACTCTGTACCTTTGTTAGAACTTGGATGAATTTGGAAAACACTCACCTGAGTAAAGTATCACAAGAATGGAAAGACAGGCATCTCTTGATGGGCTTGATACTAATTTGAAACTTGCAGATTAGCAGCAATGTGCTCACATGAGAGAAAGACTCAGTTAAATCTAAGAAGGTTGTGGGGAAGTGGGGTTTGCCTGTTATTTCCCAAGGGAATAGTGTGCAGGTGTCTGTGTAAGGGATGTAGCTACAACTTAGACCAGGGGTCCTCAAACTACGGCCCGCGGGCCACATGTGGTAATGTGAATTGTATTTGTTCCCGTTGTTTTTTACTTCAAAATAAGATATGTGCAGTGTGCATAGGAATTTGTTTATAGTTTTTATTTTTAAACTATAGTCCGGCCCTCCAACGGTCTGAGGGACAGTGAATTGGCCCCCTGTTTAAAAAGTTTGAGGACGCCTGACTTAGACTTTGCTTTACAAATGCAAGCAATATGGCCTAATTGTACGCCTCCTCACATTAATTGGAAATAAAAAATAAATGTTAAAAAGAAAAAGAGATAATACTGACTACTTGCACAGTCCAGAAAAGTAGATTAACTAATCACCTAAGATAACACAAGATTTGAGGTAAAATGTCTTAGAAATATCAAAACTAATAATAGATATGAAACTTGTTTTCCTCAGACATATTTTTTGGATGTGTTTGCAATCGAGGGACAAAAGAAGGGTAATATCACAAAAGGCGATGACTAGAGTAGAGCGCTCTGATTTGAATATGGATGCAGAAATGAGAGATTTTGAGAGTGCTAGAGTAAAGGTGAAGATAGGGAAACAGGATGATACCTGCAGGAGATAGGAGCTTAGTCTAAAGTCATGGAAAATCATACATTCTTGAACCGGAGAGTGACATGGCTATAGAAATTCCTTGGAAAGACACATCTGAAAAGATAGGAGAGGGGCCAAATGGAGATTTGGAGACGAGTTAGGACAGCTGTTGTAAAAATTCAGTTAAGAGTGGCTAACTGAGGCCAGGTATTGTCGCTGTAATGCCAGCATATTGGGAGGTGGGAAGATCACTTGAGGCCAGGAATTTAACATCAGCCCCAGCAACATAGGGAGACCCCATCCACCTCCACAAAATAATGTAACTAAGGGAACTAAAGTGTTTCTAGACTATTTCTTGGTATTAAAGAAATACCAAGATGTAAGAAAGGCTGCTTTTATTCTAAGGGGGAAAAATAGTCAATTATTATTTTGTAGGGATCACTACGCTTTTTGTTAAATGTTACTATATTCTGGTTTGTAAACCCAATAATTATTTTAATGCATAAACAAAAAAAAAGTTATTCTATCAAAAATATTTTTTCTTAGACAGTAAGATCAAGTAGATTTCCCATGGCCACACATCGCACATTCCACTTGGTGTTGGAAGAAAGACTAGAATGCAGACTGGTCTGGATACCATGCTCTTTCTGTTCTTAAACTCTACAAAACCCTCCCAGCAAGAAAAGTGCTGACATTCTTTGCTCTACAGAGCCAGGTATGGCAAGATCATGGAGTTTGTGGAGGAGTGGATCAAAGATAAAGCCCTACAAATAAATAAGAATTAAAGTGCCCAAAGCCTAGAGTGCTGTATGTTTGAGTTGGGACCCTATGGGCAAGGAAAGATGCTAGAGAATGTGGGAAAGTTGAGAAACATGATCCAGAGACAGAACAAAGGCAGGGACACAGGTAAGGGGCTACTGCAAAGATTCAGGCAAGACAGATTGGTAGCTTGAACCAAGACATGGCAGCATGCTTGTCAATTTGGAAATAGATTGGCAATGCCTTGCTAAGGGGTTCTATTATTTTATTTTATGAGAGTTCGTTCCACTACAATTAAGTAATTAAGTAATTATATTAATCATAAATAGGAGAATATGTATGAATTTTTTAATTTTGTCTCTGTCATCTAGTTTTATTGTCAATATTACCTTTTTCCAGTTGTAATACACAATCTCCAACATACACAAATACATACACACTTTTAAAAAATTAGACATTTGGGTGGTGCCTGTGCCTCAAAGGAGTAGGGTTTCGGCCCCATATGCTGGAGGTGGCAGGTTCAAACCCAGCCCTGGCCAAAAACTGTGAAAAAAAAGACAATTAATTAACAGTCACTTTTATTCTACAGCAACAACCTTTCATTGTTCTTGCTGATTCTCTTACTGTTTTCAAAATTATTGATTTTGGTTTTTACTCATTAATTGCCCCCTTTTGCCTTCCTTAATTTCTTTCTTTATTTTCAACCTTTTTTAAGTGAATGAGTCATTCATTTGTTTTCCTGCTCTTTGGGGAATAATAAGCTTACAGCTATGAGTTCTTCTCTAAGCACAATTATAACTCTTTTATATAAGACCTATTTACAGCATTTTTATCATTGTTATTTTCTAGATATTCAGTAATTTTACTTGCACTTTACTCTTGTTCTATGGGTCATTTGGAGGGTGGGATGTGTAGGTTTACTGGTCTTGTCTTTGAAATTCTATTTTGATTTTGATGCAATCAGAAATACAACTTTCCAATTTTTTTTTTCCTTTTAGAGTGTTAACAGTGAACCAGCACAAGACTGAGATATGCGAATGTTTCATGAGCACTTGTAAATCATACATGTATTTGCTGTCCTTTGACATAAAATTAATAATACACGCCTTATTAGTTATGGTATTAACGTGATATTTTCTCACCTAGGTTTTTTCTTCTACTTAATATGTTTTTCTCCATTGGAGAGCTTAATTAGAAAGCCCTAACCAATGTTGTTTCTGTGTATGAATTTTAACATTTTCTGCCTTTTTCCCCTAATATCAGTGCTGTAATAGTATGAACATGAAAATTCAGGAGCATGAGACCTCTATTCTTTTATCACTGGAAAATACCCTGCTTTGTTTTAATTATTTTAGTCTAATTTTAATTTTATCTTATGCTTATAACTTAATTCTTAACTTATTTTTGCTTGAACAGTGTATTGTTACTCAGTATCTTACATTTTTTTTCCAGAGGAACTTGTTTTAAATTCTAACTTCATGTTGCTTTCTGAATCAATATGATTTTTAAAAAGATAATATGCAAGTTCACCCCATTATAAATAAATAATGTGTTTGGTTTTTGTTTTCGTTTTATTATTTTATTTTATGAGAGTTCACCCACTATAATTAAATAATACTTTTTTTGTTTTAATTATACTATTTTCTTTTATGTTAATTCATGATTTTTACACCCCTGGATTTTCCATGCTTCGCCTTTGGGCCTGTCCTACTTAATCATTTTGTATTTTCTCACTTCCTTTTGACAAGTTAAAAGAGTCTTTAACAATATAAAATTCTATTTGCTACATTCACTTGGTATTTGCATAAGGACATGCATAGATGTTTTTCTTGACTTATCAAATATAAGTAATATTTATAGAATCCCCCCACCCCGATGAAAAATAAGAAAAATTAGCACGCGTGCACACACCCCACACAAGTACACAAACACAGACACGTACGCCTCCTTCCACCTCCCATGTCCTCACTTCTAACTTTTGTTTGTTACATTCTCATCTATATTTTCACGGTTTATAACACCTACCACTTTGCATAGTAACCAAAATTCCAACCATTCTTTAAGGTTCATTCTAAATTAGAATACACTCAGTACATAAGAACTTTGTTACCATAGTTTCTCCATTTCTATGCATTTTATTTTGGTTCATTTCTTGGTTGACTGGATTTTATGACCACATCTTTTTTCAAGAAGGGCTCCTGGGTGACGTTTACTCTGAGTTCTAACATGTATAAAAATGGCTTTTGGTTGTCTTTATTCTTGAACACTAATTTGGCATGGTATGAATCCTTGGATCATAATTCCTTTCCCTTAAACAGGATACACATTACTTCACTGTCCACTAGCATTGAATGTTGCCTGGAGAAAACAGAAATTAGTCTGTTCCTTCTACCCTGCATGACATTGTGTGTGTGTGTGCATTTGAATACCTTTAGGAGTCATTGTTTATTCTTAAAACTTAATAACCTACACAGGCAAGGCTCCATTTCGATATGCTGTTGTTTAGCTATTTGTCTTTTCGTTAAAAAAACTTTTCAAAGACTTAGTAGACCCTCTCACTTTGTATATGTACTTCTTTAATTCAGTATTTTTTTCTGTCACTTTATAAAATAGTGTTTTCTATTTACATTATAAAGTATGTTCTCTTTTCAGGAGCATTAATCAACCATATTTCTTTCCTTCTATATTTCATAGCTATAATTTTTTTTTTCTGATCGTTTTTATGCTTTTTCTATTTCTTTTCTTTTCTTTTTTTTTTTTTTTTTTTTTTTTTTTTGAGACAGAGTCACAAAATATCTCCCTCAGTAGAGTGCCACGGTGTCACAGCTCACAGCAACCTCTAACTCTTGGGCTTAAGCGATTCTCTTGCCTCTGCCTCCACAGTAGCTGGGACTATAGGCACCTGCCACAATGCCCAACTATATTTTTGTTGTTGTCATTGTTGTTTGGCAGTCTCTGGCCCGGTTCAAACCTGCAAGCTCCAGTGTATGTGGCTGGCACCCTAGCCGCTAAGCTACAGGCACCAAACTCGTATTTTTTCCCCCTAAATTTGTCCTCCACACCCTACCTTTGGTGTTTAATAAAGTCTTAACTCTATTTTATTTTACTTATTCTTAATTTTCTTGTTGTTTTCATTCTCTTCCATTCCTTTCTTAAAATTAATATAGTTTACTTTTTATGTCTGTATACACCCACTTTATTTTTTTTTCTTTTGAACTACTTTATGGATTTCTTTATTTTTTTTTTCTTTCAGCTGGTAAGATAATTTTTATGAATACTTTTTAAAAATTTATCATTTCGTTTGTTTTTCCACTTGTAAATTTTGGATCCCTTTCCTGCCTGATTTCAGGAATGCATTCTTCTCTGAGAGTGGGGTAAAGGCTACACACATACCTGCCCCTGGATGTTTTCACACTCGCATGTTGTACATTATACAAAGGCACAATGCCGGAGCTTTTTATATCATCAGTCATCTTAGAAGTGAGCTGTTTCTGAGTTGCACAGTTGGAAGTTTAGTTTCTGGGATATTGACTCAAAAACTTTTCTTGCCTTATCTGCTATGTCCTCCTTCCCTGGGGCCATTCCTTTCCATAGTGATCAACTTCTTGCTTTCTATAAAAACAAGTCTCTTGTGCTTCCCTTAAACCCTGTATGGTCAGGGATTTTGTCTTTCTCAGCTAACTCTGCCATGTGGAATCAAAAACAGAGATGATCTAGCAGCGAACCTATGTTCCAAGGAAACAGGAAGGAGATGGATTCAGAGAAAGCTGAAAAAGGTCCCTTGTCAAAGTTCCCAAGAGATGAGTCAAGTCAAAGTTTTCACAAGCTGGTTGTTGAGACCTCTAATGAGTGAGGACTGCATGCAGCCTACTTAACCCTGCACAGTGGTCCATCCACCTGGCACGGAGGAACGTATCTTTTTTTTTTTTGCAGGTTTTGGCCAGGGCCGGGTTTGAACTCACCACCTCTGGTATATGGGGCTGGCGCCCTACTCCTTTGAACCACAGGCACCACCAGAACATCTATTTTTTTCATGCTTTCATCTAGCCAGGCCTTATACCCCTGCCTAGAGTGCACAATGCTTGTGCCAAGAGGGTCTGTTACGCCACTGTCTGGCTATTTCCATAGTGGTTCCAGAACGTTTGGAGCTTTAAAGTGATGCCTAACAACTACACGGAGATTAGAATACGTGAACTGACAAAACTCTGGCCTTAGGTTCTCTGGTGAGCGCACAGAGCAAGAGGAGCTCTCATTCCCTGCTGCTGGGAATGCAAAGTGGCATAGCCACTGCGACGGTTTCATAAAAATCAAATATTGTCTTGCCATGTGAGCCAACAGTTGTAATCCTCGGTGTCTATCCAACTGATAATGGGAACTTAGGTCTACACAAAATCTGCATGTGAATATTTATGGCAGCTACATTATAAATGCCCCAAACTAGAAGCAAACAAAAGTCCTTCAGTAGATAAATGGATAAGCAAACTGTGGTATACCAATTCAACAGAGCAGCTGAAAAAAGTAGGTTATCAAGCCATCAAAACCATGGATGAACCTTCCATGCACACTGCACAGTGAAAACTTCAGTCTGAGAAAGATACATACCGCATGCCTCCAATTATAAGACATATAGAACAGTCATTGTGGACAATGAAACTGAGCTCTGTTCATAGATTAAAATGAAATGGAATGGAATGAAACAAAACAGAAACCTATTTCAATACTGCCCTTCATTGCTTTAACAAGCAGTCCTGACTGAAGTAGTGCTGAAAACGTACAGCAAAGACACCAGCAGACAAGGACAGACTCTGGGCGTCCCCATGCCATGGGCTGCATTTCAGCCCCGCTTCGGGAAGAGGAGCCCAGCACTCACAGATTCCATCTCCTCTTCCTGGGCATACAGTAAGACGTGTAGTAGGCTGGAACTCTGCAGCTCAATCTTGGCAATAGAATGCAGCATAAAGTGGCAGGCAGTCCCCAAGTTTTTTGACACCAAGAACTGGTTTCATAACAGACAATTTTTCCACACAGAGGGTGGGGATTATATTCTCAAAAGGAGTGTGCAACCTGGATCCCATGGGTGTGCTGGTTACAGTAGAGCTCCTGCTCTATGAGAATCTAATGCCACCTCTGATCTCATAGGAGGCCGAGCTCAGGCAGTGATGCTGGAGACAGGGAGCAGCTGTAAATGCAGATGAAGCTTCACTTATTTCCCCACTGCCCACCTCCATAACAGGCCACTACTGGTGGCCCAGGGGTGGGGTCCTCAAGCCTACAGGAATACACAACATACCCAGGTCTCAGTCCTGAAATCTTCAGTGAGTACTTCCACCTCTTTCTTCAGTAATCCCTACCTGTCATGTGTTAAAAATGTAAATGTTGGTGCATCACCTGTAGCTCAAAGGAGTAGGGCACCATCCCCATATATCAGAGGTGGTGGGTTCAAACCTGCCCCAGCCAAAAACAGCAAAAAAAAAAAAAAAAAAGTGAACGTTGTAAAAAGAAAGGAGTTTGGACCTTCAAGTTACTACTTAAAGGCAACCCACCAAGAAGACCCACCAATGGACACTCGTTCATGAGATGAGGAGGATATAGAAGTTATTATATTATGACAGTGAGGTCTTGAGATTATGACAGTAAGAACAACCTTCCTAAGTGATTGTTCTTCAAGAAATTTGACATCTACTATATCAATAATGTACTATCTGAGCTCATATTTTGGTTATAGAAGGTTAGAGCAGCTGAAGAACATAAAAGAAGAGAGGTGGAGCATGATGGCAGACGGGATGGACATGTAGCCCACCTCTCCCAAGTCATCAGGTGAGAGGAAAGGGGATATGGACCTTTTCCCCATGTGGATTATTGGTGTGGACAGACAGCTGGAGACACGCAGCAAATTGGCAGATTGGTGTATATGAGGTGTAATTTAAAACCACAGACTCTGTTGTAGAGATTTTCCCTGCTTGGCCATGCTGGCCAGCAGGTCCCTCCCGCATGGAAGATAGCAGCTTGCAATTCCTGGCAAAACCTCAACTGACAAAAATGTATTCCTGAGCAGAGTTTGGCACCTGAAAGGGGAGCCACTCAGAATCACAAGGAACTAAGCAACCCAATGGAAAATTGAAGGGAAAATTGAAGGGAAAATTGAAGGGAAAATTGAAGGGAAGGGATCCCGTTCAGGAAACAGACATTTTGAATTCTCCAAAATGGCGGGCATCTTCCCCCAGAACAACAGGGGTGATTAAATAGAGCAGACCATGCCTGGTGGGGAATATTGGTGTGGGCTGGAAGTTCAGGCTATGCGGCAAACTGGTGGGTGGCTGGACTCTAAACACCAGAGCCACAAAAACTGAGTATAAGGTTTCAGTGTGCCGCAGCCGCGGTGGCAGCAGAACGTGTCCCACCACATTCCTGGGTCCCGGCAGCATCGAGACCCGGCCACTGCCAACACCCTCCCCCACAGCCCATTTCAGTTGCCAGTTTGCTGGAGAATGCGGGAGGAGAGTGGAAAGATCTGTGAAGCATGGAGTCCTGCCCTGAGATGGGAAGTCGGATAGGAGTGCTGTCTGGACAGAGCAGCTGAGGTTGCACAACAATTAGGTAAAAAAAAAAAAAAAAACTTTTACAGAAACTCCAAAATGGTGATCAGCCAGGTAGGATGGTTACCGTGGTAACAGTATAAAGGTGAATCAGGTATAAGCCTGGGAACCACTCACAGTGCCACCTGGTGTCCAGAAAGTATATTGCATTATAAATATCCTACAAAAGTTGATCCCTACGTCATACATATAGATGTATATCTCTACATATATACAAGAATAAATAATATTTTTGTGATTGGTGCCTTTTTTTCTTTTCTCATCATTTTCTTGGAGGAACTATCATTAATTTTTACTATTTATATATATATATTATTTTTATTTTTTCTATTTTTAATTTTTTCTTTCTTCTTTTTTAACTTTTGTATGAATACCACTTCTTATTTTTCCCTTCTCTCTTCCTCTTATTCCCTTATTATGGTTTCTGAGAGTGCTAACATCAGATTTCTACAGGGCTTTTTGTTTGTTTGTTTGTTTTGTTTGTTTGTTTTCTACCTTTTTTTCTCAATTATTTTATGATAAACATTATTTCTTTGGGAGTTGTTTTTTTGTTGTTGTTGTTTTTGTTGTCTGTATGTCTATGTGTTTCAGATTGTTCGCGCATCTGTGGGCTTGTGTGTCTGATAGCCTTTTTATCTGTTTATTTGCTTATTTGGTCTCAATGCGTTTGGTGTTTCAACCTGCAATTCTGAGCTCCCAGCACTCACCTCCACTCTCACTCTGAGGTCTGGAGGCCTGTCCCCCAGGAGTCCAGATTCTTGGGTATTTTCTTGAGGGGTGTGAACAGGGCCTGGACTGCAGCTGGTCAGTGGCATGGGAGTGAGGAAATGACAGTCAGATGAGAGAGAACCACACCGGAGAAGCCGTACCCTGAGGCGCAGAGCAGCAACCATTTTTGGCAACAATAAGGCCCTCCCCCAGATATTCCAAAGCCACAACCCTTGTCTCCCCGGGCAAACAGAGAAGGCTGGGCATCTTATCAGATGGCAACCACTGCAGAACAAATCTGGGACTGAAACACAGGCCCTGTGAGTAGAGGGTTTGCCAGTGGCGGTACTACTAGCCAGGGTGGAGCACAGGGACTAGAAAATGCACGCACAGAGCCGGGAAATTCCCAGGGCAGGGCTGACCCAGAGGACCACTTTACTGCCTAAGACACACCCGGCCCTCAGGGCCCTCAGCATATAGACTAAGGAAGGCAGGAGGCTAGAGCTGACCATGCTACAAATACAAACCTGCAGGAGTAAAGACAGGGCCTGAGACACAGGTTCTGGGAACTCAAAGCAGCTTCTCTTCTGCAGGGGAATTTAGCAGTGACAGAAACAAATTCCCACAAACTTGTTTGGTACTGTCAGCAACATCAATCAGGGGCGGGGCTGGAACTGAGTTAACACCCCCCAGCCTCAATCAAGTGCCCAAGGTTGTCAGGCCTCACCACCCCCTGCTTGATAAAGGCAGAGAGCAGTGGCCTGGCTGAGCAGATACACATTCTCTAGTGATTCAGGCAGGTGCAAACTCTTGGAGTATCTTCTCACTGGAGGGAACTGAGTCACAGCCCTGTGGGGCTATCAATGACTGGGTGTGACAGAGGTGCAAGGTGTGGAAGGAGGCATCAATCTTTCAAGACTGATCTAATTGCTGGGTGGGTCCTCCTGACTTCACGGAACACCAGAGCAAGTCATATTTGAGTTGTCACCAGACACCTGTGATCCAGTTCCCAGAGACCTTTGAAACTCTCACACCTGAGACAGGTGCTGACTGAGACAATTGATTTGGACCTTATGAACTGAGCCAATCACCTGAGGACTATTCAAGTGGTGTCCTGGGTGTGTAGTTGTAGGAAGATTTGATTTTCTTTTTCCAATTGCTGCCTGTGGGGGCAGGGTGACTTAATTGCTGGTATTTCTCCACAGCTGAGACTTCAACCCAGAGTAACAGTTTCACTAGGGTCGAACAGAGACCAGCTAAAAATAAGACAGAACCATTTAGCCACACCACACCAAATACGTTCACAGTTTCTCAGGCCATAGCACTGTACGGGTCCTCAACAAAGCTCCAGGGAAAAAGTCAAATGGCGTAAAATAATTATGAAGCAGAATCAGCACAAAAACTCTGGTAATATGAATAACCAGAATAGATCAACCCTCCCCCCCAAGGAAAGATATGGCAGATGTAACTGAAGATCTCATTCATAATAGCTGGCCAAAAAGTCAGAAATCAAATTCAGAATTTGGATTGCAAACAAGATTAATAGAATGGAG
Organism: Loris lydekkerianus; assembly: GCA_963574355.1. Lineage (NCBI taxonomy): Eukaryota > Metazoa > Chordata > Mammalia > Primates > Lorisidae > Loris > Loris lydekkerianus. Next base: position 1,136 of record CAUYPK010089615.1, on the reverse strand, counting down.
GAAAATTTGGAATTAGAAATTTGAAGAGCAATTCAAAAGTCAGAATTAGAAATTTGAGGAGAAATTCAAAAGTTGTCTCAAGAATTTAATGAATTTTAAGACAAAACCACCAAAGATTTTGAATGCAATGAAGCAAGAATTTGCAGCCCTCAAAGATCTGAAAAATACAGTAGAATCCCTCAGTAACAGAGTGGAGCAAGCAGAAGAAAGTATTTCTGACATTGAAGGCAAAGTTTTGAAAGCTCCCAAACTCTCAAAGAGGAAGAGAAATAGAGAGCAAAAACAGATCATTCTCTCAAAGAGCTTGGGCATAATTCAAAGGCTAATATTCACCTCATTGGAATCTCTGAAAGTGATGAAGTGGCCTCACAAGGCACAGATGCCCTTCTCAATAAAATTATGAAAGAGAATTTTCCAAACATGCCAAGAGATTCTCAAATTCAGACACCAGACAGTTTCAGAACCCCAACACGACTCAATCCCAGTAAGACATCCCCCAGGCATATCATAATTAACTTCACTAGTGTTAATATGAAAGAAAAAATTCTGAAAACAGCCAGATGTAAGAAATCCATTACCTACAAAGTGAAAAATATTAGAATGACTGCAGATCTCTCTGCTGAAACTTTTCAAGCCAGAAGAGGATGGTCATCAAATTTTAATCTCCTAAAACAAAATAACTTTCAACCCCAGATTCTGTATTCAGCAAAACTGATTTTCATTTATGATAGAGAAATTAAATACTTCAATGACATTCATATGTTGAAAAAATTTGCCATAATCAAACCAGCTCTTCAGGATATTTCAGACCTAACCTCCATAATGACCAGCACAATCCTCCACCACAAAAATAAACTCACTTAGAAACTTTTTATTAAACTCCAACTTCCACAGTGGCAAAAGGATTAAAAACGTCCACTGGACTTTCAAAAAACTCGACACCCAAAATTTTACCAGACTTATCAATATTTTCCATTATTGTGAATGGATTAAACTGTCCTCTAAAGAGGCACAGATTAGCTGACTGGATACAAAAACTTACGCCAGATATTTGCTGCACACAAGAGTCACATCTAACCTTAAAAGATAAATATAGACTGAGGTTGAAAGGCTGGTCATCCATATTTCAGGCAAAT
>CAUYPK010089614.1:0-21180 GCA_963574355.1 Loris lydekkerianus | reverse complement strand
CCTCCTGGGGTCCAGAAGTCCCTTGCTGGCTCCCTGTATCCTCAAAGGGATGATCATAGGCAGATCCCACCGGCCAGAGATGTCTGGAGTCTTGTCTCCCCAGACTTGCCTTGCCCAGTTGCAGGGAAGCTGTTACTCAGCTGCCATCTTTAATCCAAATCAATTTTTCTGTTTTTTAATAGAGACAGATTCACTCTTGCTCAGACTGGTCTCAAAATCCTAAGCTCAAGGGATCCTCCCACCTCGGCCTCCCAAAATGCTAGGATTACAAGTATGTAAGGAAAGAAAGAAGACCCTGGCTGGGTCTTCAAAATACTTTCATGAGAATTGTCTTGTTGGTTTTTCATAGCCTCCTCAAATCCAACTTAGAAGACAGAATAAAAGCAAATGACCTTGTACAGAGATCCTGTAAGTAGAGAAAAGCAGGCATTATAAGCCTCATATTCAGTTAAGGGAATTGAACCCAGTCAGGCCACAGTGCAGCGCGGCAGTTAAAGGCATGAGCTGTGGAGCCTGGGATAGAATTCTGACTCTGTTGGCAGCGCCCATAGCTCAATGGGTAGGGTACCAGCCACGTACACAGAGGATGGTGGGTTCAAGCCCAGCCAGGGCCAACTAAAACAAAAATGACAGCTGCAACAACAACAAAAAATAATAGCCAGGCATTGTGGTGGCACCTGTAGCCCCAGCTACTTGGGAGGCTGAGGCAAAAGAATTACTTAAGCCCAAGAGTTTGAGGTTGCCGTGAGCTGTGACACCACAGAACTTTACCCAAGGCAACAGCTTGAGACTCTGTTGAAAGAAGGAAGGAAGGAAGGAAGGAAGGAAGGAAGGAAGGAAGGAAGGAAGGAAGGAAGGAAGGAAGGAAAGAGAAATCTGATGGAAGAAAAGGTATCCAATGTACTCAGCCCCACTATGAAACTAATATATGGCTTTCATATGAAAGCTATAACCCAGTTATAACCTAAGAATATGGGGAAGAGGGAGAGGGAGGGGAGGAAGGGGAGAGGATGGGCGGAGGGAGGGTGATCTGTGGGATTACACTTGCAGTGCATCTTACAAGGGTACATGTGAAACTTAGTAAATGTAGAATATAAATGTCTTAACACAATAACTAAGAAAATGCTAGGAAGGCTATATTAACCAGTGTGATGAAAATATATCTAATGGTCTATAAAACCAGTATATGGTGCCCCATGATCGCATTAATGTACACAGCTGTGATTTAATAATAAAAAAAAGAAAAAGAATTCTGACTCTGTTCATTGACTATAAATTCTCACTTCTTGTATTCAGAGTTGAACCCCATCTCTCATTTCTCCTGCAAAACTCCTTTGTCGTAACTCCTGTACCTATCATGATGGTCTCCCCTACATAAAGTCTGCCTTACCATTCTTTAACAAATGTCACAAATAGTTTTTTTTTCTTTAACTAAATACACACACCACACACACACATATATATATTTATATATATGTCACTACGAAAGTTTTGAGACAGACTGTGTTAAGGTCTGTGTTATTTACTTCCAAGAATCACAGTCAACAGCATCCTTTCCAATTTATCCACATAAGCTTCAACTTGCTTGGTTTATTGCTGTTGCTGGGAGGGCTTCATTTGTTACAACTTTCAGATTTTACATTTCTGGATTTTTGTGTATCTCAAAACTTTCATAATGACCCATATATGGTGGTCATTAGCATTACATTGGCATCCTACTGGTTCAGTTTCTCTGGAGAAGCCTGACTGATACACATCCCACCTCACTGAGTTATTGCAAATAACACACTTACAATAGTCCTGGCACAAAGGAAAGACCACTTTAAATGTCACCTACTCCAGTCACTACTTGGCTAGTGACTGTGAGCAAGGATGAGTCCCAGAGGACAGGACTTTGACACCAACCCCATGTTGCCTGCAGCACAGAAGGTCTGCTGATCTGTCCTAGCACTGCAGAGCTGCTAGAGTGTGAATGTGAGTGTACACTTTCCAAGTTCCAGGCCACCCACTTTGTAGGTCGATTCCACAAAACATTGGGTCTCACTGCTCAGATAGTGGGAATCCCACTAGAACTGAGTATCTCACTCCTTCCTAAGGGGCATTGGGGTTATTAATGGAGTTCCTGCAAGAATGTCCTCAAAGCTGCAACCCGGGTTTGGGTTTAAACCAAATGAGGAGTCCACTTTTCTATCAAGGTCATTGACTTATGGTGAATACATTATCAAAACCATTAAAGGAAAAAAATAATGTATTTGAAGAGGGTATTTTAAAAAATAATAGGAATATTTTTAGCACTACATTTTGGTTTTATCTTGAGCAATCAAGGAAGAGAGATTGGGAAACAATAAAAGGGCCTGAGAAAGAAATAGAGGTTTGGAATTTGCCAAAAACTAATACTGTTCATTCTGCCTAAGAGGAGATAAGAGGTGGGACAGGGATGAATAATGCATAACCCAGAAGATTCCTTAAAAAATAAATTGTTTTAAAGAGTATTCTCATCACAAATCTGCCAATGCCAGCGTGGATGTGGAGGGATGGGAACACTTTTGCACTGCTGGTGAGATTATAAACTAATATACTGAGATGGGTTCCAGCAGCCTCCTGGGTGCCAGTTGCCTCATCACCCCCAGAAGATGGATACTGCCTGCCACTGATGTGCACCAGCGGGCTGTGTAGGATAAAAGATGAAAGAATGAGATAAAAGATAAAAGATGAGAATACCATAACTCTGAAATGATGAAAGGCACCATTACTCTTAGATCAGTCCAGATCGAGCCGGAACAGGACAAGGTAAGAAGGAATAGGCCAAGTACTGTCATGATGAGAGTTAACGAGCTAAGTGCTGTGACAAATTGTTTTACTTACCCGTTAGTTCCTAGATCTGCATTATGTTACCTTGGTGTTATCTGCCTTTTATGTTACTTCTTGACTAAACCGCTAAATTGCACGGTTCGCTTCTGTAAAAAGGGTCATCGTGACCCCGTGCTTGCTTTTTGCTTCTTTTGCCACCTTTCTTTTTACTTCTTTTTTTTTTTTTTTTCTTTTTTGAGACAGATCCTCAAGCTGTCGCCCTGGGTTAACTACCATAACATCATAGCTGACAGCAACTTCCAACTGCTGGGCTCAAGCAATTCTCCTACCTCCACCTCCCAAGTAGATGGGACTACAGGTGCCCGCCACAACACCCAGCTATGTTTTTTTTGTTTGTTTATTTGTTTTTTTGGTTGCAGCTATCATTGTGTTCGGCAGGCCTGGGCTGGATTTGTATCTGCCAGCTTGGGTGTATGTGGCTGGCACCTTAGCAGCTTGAGCCACAGGCGCCAAGCTTCTTTTTACTTCTAATTGCTAACTTTCAGCCCACCTGTTTGGCTTTTGCCAACTTTCAAACTAGAGAAAAACCAACTAGAAAAACCCCAACTTCAGACCCCTCAATGCTCTCTCACTTAGTCTGCTTTAGACTTTGCTGAGACAGCCCGTTGGTCAATAAAAGACTCCTTTTTGAAATTCTAATTTGAGTCAGTGGTCCTTATCTCACCCCATAACAATACAACCTCTATGGAAAGAATTATGCTGAATTCTCAAAGCACCAAAAGTGGACCTTCCATTTGATCCCTCAATCCCATTACTAGGTATCTACCCAGAAGTGAAAAAATCACTTTACTACAAGGACATTTGAACTATAATGTTTATTGCAGCTCAATTCACAATTGCCAAGATGTGGAATGAACCCAAGTACCCATCAAACCATGACTGGATTAACAAACTGTGGTGTATATATATACAATGGAGTACTATTCAGTTACAAGAAAAGATGGAGACTTTACATCTTTTGTGTTTACTGGAATGGAGCTGAAACACATTCTTCTTAGTAAAGTATCACAATAATAGGGGGGAAAGTATCCAATGTACTCGATACTAATATGAAACCAATATATAAACAACTACACACCCACACAAAGGAAAGACACAAGTATAGTCTAGCAAGAGGAAGGGAGAGAGGAGGGAGAAGGAAGGGGGCAGGAGGGAGGGTAACTGGCAGGATCTCACCTAATATGCACAATGTGAGGATGTTCAGCATGCCCCCTGGGTGAGGGCTCCACTACAACTTGAACTTTACACCTTACACATGAAAATAATGGAACCTAATCATTTGTACCCTCATATCAATCTGGAATAATATTAATAAATAAACAAAAAGTATTTGTATCCCTCTTTAAAATCTGAAGGCACTTTTTATAGATAAAATGGAATTATTTTCATGGGATAAATATCCTTCATGCAACTCTTAAAACTCTGCTCTTCAATAGCTAGGAGCAGTGGTACACACCAGTAGTCCAGCTACTTGGGAGGCTGAGGCAGGAGGATCACTTGAGCCCACGAGTTTGAGGTTGCTATGAGCTAGGCTGAGGCCACAGCAGGCTAGCCCAGGCAACAGAGTAAGACTTTGCCTCAGAAAAAATAAATAGGTAAATAAATAAAACACTGCTGCTCAAGATCATTGTAGCATTTTAGAAAGTTTGAGTGCCTTGGATAACCTGTTCCCACTGCCTGAAATGTTTTTCCCTTAACAGGAAAACACCTATTAGCACTCAGTTCTGTGCTCTCCTCTTCAGGAAAGCGTCTCCCAACCATCCCCAGGGGAGCTGATCACACCTCCCTCACTTTCTTTCCACTCCTTTGCATAGTATCCTGTAGCTGAAGGGTACACCTATGTCCTCCGTCTAATTAAGCACTTTTTTGTAACTTTTCATGCTGATGTTTGCACTGTTCCTAAAACAGCACTAGCATATAATTGGTATTCAACATGTGCGACATGGGAGGTGGATCAGGGAATCTCAAATGAACTCACGTGTTAAATATGTTCAGCCATGGCTGGATTTGAATCAGAAGCTAGAGGTGTCCCATCGTTGCACTGTTCACTTTCAGTGAACCACTCCAGGAGTAAAATATTACAAACACAAAAACTAAAGAAATCACATATGTTTGAGCACATCAGGGACCTGCGGACTTGATTATCTGGCTTGTGCGTCCCTCCAGCTGGCCACTTTCCAAGAATAAGCAGAATCATAACAAACCTGTCCTTAAAATCCGCTGGCTGAAGAAACTCTGGTCAAAGGTTTGTTGAAGTAACAACAAGATATGAGTGAACCTGGTTCAAATCCTAATTCAGATAATCTACTGTAAAAGGTTTTCAGGCAACTGAGTATATCTGAATACAGTATTAATACTGGGTATTAAATATTATCAGTGAAGTACTTCTAACTCGATTACTTGTAATAGAGGTATCATCCTCTAAGAAAATATGCTTACATGTATTTAAGAAAGATGTAACAGAAGTATTTAGGTACACAATGACATATTGACAGATATGCTTTCAAAAGACTACAGCCAAAAGAAAAGAGAGAGAAGGAGGGCAGAGAGAAAGAAGAGAGAAAAAGAGGAAGAAAAGTGAAGCAAACATGGCATCACGTTGATAATGGTTGAATTTGGGGATGAGTATTTTCTCTAGTTTTATGAATATTTGAAAGTTTTCATAATAATATTGTGTTTTAAAATTATTCAGCCTAGGTTAATCTGACAAAGTAATTTTTTAAAAGGGTTTCTGGGAAAGGAAACATAAAGGAGTTGATAAAATTAATGTCTAACTGTCTTTGGGTTCACTTCATTCCTGCCACCTTTCCCAGCCTTCTAAGAATCAGCCACTGAGGGCTTGGTTGGCCACAGAAAACTGAACCAGCTAAAGAGCAGAAATTCTCCCCAACCAAGCTATTACAACTTTTCTCGATTTGAAAAATCCTGGTTCGTTTCCAACAAGCTCTGATTCTGGGCCCAAGATAGCTTCCACCCAGGCCAAAGGGGTCTGTGCATGGTCTGATTTAGCTCATTAGGTAGGACACTGTGGTTTGCACTTATGCCTGTTTGGTTAGGCTTAACCAAGTGGGTTAAGTAAGATCGTTTACTCACGCAAATGGTCAGGTAAGTGATCTAGAACTGGTATGGCAGTTCCGCAATCACCAGGAGCTCTTTCTTCCTCTTATTCTGTAGCATCTGTCTCATAGTGCATCACTTCATCCACACTCCAACTGACCAGAATCTTGTGATTTGATTCTCATGTGACCACACTTTGCTGAAACAGAGGCCTGGAAGTGTAGTCTTTAGTTGGGCAAGGACACAAGGACACAGTGAAAAATGGGGGACACCCAGCTGTTTCTGCCAATAGGCCTAAGCAATAAGAGGTGTTTATTAACCTCTGTGCATATATTTCTCCTGGGGACCACTTAGAACAAGGCAGCTAATCAAAGGCAAAAATCTGGTGTCCAAGGCCCTTAACAAAAAGTGCTATCTTAACATCACTTCAACCGGTGCTGTTTCTGCTGGGCCTTCTGCAACCTCAGCATGTAGGTCTGTATCCCTGCTCTTATCTCCATCAGAGAGAGCTTGCCTGGAATGAAAATACCACAGAGGAGAGAAAGACTAGGAGATGGAGACACTGAATCCTGGTGACATTAGAACTGTGGAGCATGGGCGGCACCCAGGGCTCAGAGGGGAGGGTGCCGGCCACATATACTGAGCGTGGCGGGTTCGAACCCAGCCCCAGCCAAACGGCAACAAAAAAAAAATAGCCAGGCATGTGGTGGGTGCCTGTAGTCCCAGTTACCTGGGAGGCTGAGGCAAGAGAATCACTTAAGCCCAGGAGTTGGAGGTAGCTGTGAGCTGTGACGCCAGGGCACTCTACGAAGAGCGACAAAGTGAGACTCTGTCTCAAAAAAAAAAAAAAAAAAGAACTATGGAGCTAGCCATGGCAGTGATTAGACTGTCAAACTATGTAAGCCATTAAACATAACCCCTTTCCTCTTAAAAACAACAAAACATCGCCTTAACTTTTGTCATTGTACCATGTCACCTCCACAAATGGAGACCTGAAGACAGAAAGCTCTGCAAAGGGAGGAAGATGAGAGGTGCTCCAGGCATTTCAGCTTCCCAGGAGGGATGACGAAACCCCTGCTATGCATCCCGCACTGTCGGGGGCTCTCAGGTCTCCCGTAATTCACATGCATTGTGTATCATCACATACATAATCTCACATCATTCTCACATAACCAGGACAACTAGTTACCATTCCCATTTTACAGAGGTGAGCATTAACACTTAGCAATATTAGTAACTTCTCCAAAGTCACACTACCAGGAAGTGACAGCCTGAGTAAGAAGCCAGATTCCCCAGGTCACCTCCCCCCTACACTGAAGTCCTTGCTGGGCCTCCTCCTTCTGGGTCCTGTCCAAGTAGTACCACCCCTGCAGGGAAGAGATGGCTCTTTGGAAATAAACCAAAAATGAATATTTCTAGGACACCCAGGGAGAAATGCGGGATCTCAGACAGAAGTGGTTTCAATCAGCCTCTGGGGAGAAAGGAGGTCGATTTATCCAGGATAACCCAACCATCACCATCCAGTCACAGAGGTGGAATAGCATTCATTGCCAAGAGCTCAGAACCAGGTCCCTGGAAGTAAAGCACTGGTCCCAGCATAGCTCCTTAGGCAAGTCAAGGCCCTTCCCTGGGCCTAAGTCTCCTCACCTGGGAAGTGAGGGACTGGTCATTCACTTCCAACTCATTACGCTCTGACCCTGAGCCCTGAGAAGGCACAGACCTCAATGCATGCTTGTGTCATGCTCAACCACCAGTCACTAGGACAGCAGGAAGCTGGGCTTCCTAGGGTGAAGGGCTCATTCTCGGAGCTCCTTGTTTACTTTCCCACATAGATGACAGGTGGAATAGAAGAAACTAGGTGTCTATGGGGGCTCATTTGTGGTTCCCATCACAATGAAAAGTGTCTTAAATTCTGTAATCCCCATCTGTGGTGATGTAAACACCCAATCTGGGTCTAGGAGAGCGCCTGGGTCAAAATGTCCCATTGAGCATATCTTTCCCCAGCCCTTTCTCACCCTCTGCTGGCACATGCTCCCTTTTGTCTGACTCAATTTTCTCCACTAACTAAATGTCACACTTCCAGCTGCAGTCACCAGGAGATGCTCTCCAGACAATTCAGTGCAGGAAAAATTAAGGTTCTTCCCATTCCTTGCTACCCTCATGAGATGCTGGCTGTGAAGCTGGCTAAAACCTATGACTAATAACAGTATTGCTGGGAGGAGTGTTAATGGGGGCCTATGGCCCAAGAAGCAGCAATTACAAGACAAAAGGGAATACTTGGAAGGAAGTTTAAAAAGCCCTTCCCAGGGAAAGAGAAGAGGGAGGAGAGGAGGGAAGGAAGAAGGGTAATTGATGTGACCACACCTACGGTGCATTTTACAAGGGTACTTGTTAAATTTACTAAGTGTAGCATATAAATGTCTGAACACAATAACTGAGAAAATGCAGTGAAGGCTATGTTAACCAGTTTGATGAAAATATTTCAAATTGTATATAATTTAATGTACACAGCTATGATTTACTTTTAAAAGAAAAAAACCTTCCCAGAGAGGAGGGGAGCAGGAGAATCCATTGTTAGGCAGTTAGACAAGAGCAGGGAGGGTGGCAGATGTAGTTAAGCTACCAAAATAGCCTGTCTCAGGCTATTTTGGACAGGTTCGAATCAGGCTCACCTGAGTTGTCATGCTTAGTTGTCATGAGAACAGGGAGAATCAAGACCTTACAAGTGAGTTGCCTTGAGACAGAGGCAAATCGACAGCCAGAGACTTTCTGAGATGGGCAGACAGATGTAGTCATATGTTATACTGATTTGGGTTGTTTTGGGAACAGCCTGATTAGGACCTTGGAATATTTCTAAGAAGCAACTGATATCCCTCAAAAGTTGTGCATAAAATCCAAGCACTGCACTCTCCATAGGGCCTGGAGTCACTGGGATGGGACCTGGCTTACTGCACAAATCTTTAATAGTTAAGAAAATCTTCCTTTTCTAGCTAAAACTTGACTTGCTCTCTTCAGTTATTTAGGTAACTACTTTGAGCCAACACTATGCCACTGTAACACTATGACCACACATAGTAATTCACCACACCCTATGACCATGACCTAATGTTCTGGTATTTCTTTATTTTATAGGCAATATTAACAACTAGATATTTTGTAGGCTGCCACAGTTCTTTTTGGAAAGTGGTAGGGTATAGATTTAAAAGCCAACCAGGATGTTCCAAATGATTGAAAGAGGATACCCAAAAAGATTGAGATCTAGGAGAACAGGTCTTCTCAAGGAGACCACAAAAAAATACACCTGCAGGGTCCTCTCCATGGTGACTCAGCTCTTGGGAATTTGTAAACTTAACTTCCTGGAACTTGGAAATTCCAGTTATATGAAATCATGTAGTTCTGTAGGGGCTGGAATATCATCTCCCTCTTGATTCAAACTGGTCAAAGACAAGGGTACCTGTGGAGTGAAACTTTTTGACTGTCAAATAAAAGGGAAAGATCAAGCAAGTCGGGGAGCATGGCCATTTGGAATTCTTATATGCCATAAGCTCTCGGCTGGTGAATAAAGCCCTTCCTCTTATAAACATGGTGTTTGGGTGCTCTTTCTCTCCACTGGGCCTCATCTTCCTGCAACATGATGAAAGAATATGGGACCACCACTGGCCTTCAACTCGGTCAATATGTAAAATTATCCACGGAAAGCATTTCTCATCTGTGAGCCACTGGGTCTTCAGAATAACTGTGTGGAATAGGAAAGGTATGAGTTCATGTCTTGGTTTAAAAGAGGAGGAAACTAGCTGGGCATGGTGGCTCATGCCTGTAATCCTACCACTCTGGCAGATGGATTGCTTGAGCTCAGGAGTTGAAGAATAATAGCCTGAGCAAGAACAGACCTCATCTCTACTAAAAATAGAAAACCTAGCTGGGCATAGTGGCCTGTGCCTGTAGTCTCAGCTACTTGGGAGGCTGAGACAAGAAGATTGGTTGAGCCCAAGAGTTTGAGGTTGCCCATGAGCTATGATATGAGAACACTCTACCCAGGGTGACACAGAGCAACTCTGTCTCAAAAATAAATAAGTAAATAAAAAGAAGAAACCAAGACCCAGTGAGGACAAATGGCTTGCCTAAGCTCACTCTGTCATCCTACACCAGACCAAGAATCCTCTCAAAGTGGTTTCCACCATGATAGTCTTCAAATTCATTCTCATTGAAACAGAACAGAAAAAGGAGGAGGCAGCAAGGAAAACAAGGAGCATCACAGCTATAAAAGATTAGCTACAGCATCTAAAAATACTAGAAGTTAGAAATGATCTGTAGATGTGGGAATGTGCCTCCATGGTCCCACAGGCTTCCAATGCATGTCAGATTCCAAACACAGATTGGCTGGCAGTGACCAGGTTGTTAACGGTCAGCAGGATGGGGAAGCATGCCTGAGTCTCAAGGACACAACCTGCCACTTGTCTCAACTACCCTCCTCCCCATAGGACCAAGGGCCCTTGGCTGACGCTCTCTTTCACTGAAATATAGACAACCAAAGGCAGAGAGTTGGGTACTATGAATAGGTAATATTCATTACCTGTTTTACAGGTAAAAAAATTGAAGCACTGCACGGGGAAAAAGTGACTTGCCCAAGTCACGTGATGACAGACAAACCTAGGTTTCCTGATTGCCACTCCATTCCCTTTCCAAACTGTTAACCTCCCTGCTTTGCCTGTGTATGACTCAGATAGACATGATGACAAAGGATTCCTACCGGGGGCCCAGAGAAAATGATGGACCTGAATATTAATCGTTCTGTTTTGCTTTGTTTTATTTTCTGTTTTTAGTTAACCACTCTTCTCCTCAGGATGCATGTCCCCAGAGGAGATGAGTTAGATGAGTTCCAGCATAGTCACTATGCTTGCCCAGGATCTTTTGGGATACTCATGCTTCCTGTTAAAGCCACTTCATCATACCTGTGACTCTTTCTTCCTCTGTGATAAAATCTCAGGACCTCTGAAATCCCTGCCTTCACCATGGCTTCCACAGCACTCTCCTCCAAACCCACCAGGTAAGCATGAATACATCTGAGCCTGCAACCCCCAAAAGATTCCCCATTCTCATTAACAGGGCAATGCAAACTGATACTTCAGAAAAGACTCCACATTCCAGATGTTGCCAAAGCTCTTTCTGATTCAGGCAGACCTGATTTTCAAGTGCACCCTAGGATTCCAGCTACCCTGCATCACTCATCAAAGCCCCTAGGCCAAACCTTTCATATCTCCATTCCTGTTCCCTTTGTCCCTCTTCTCTGCCTAACAGATAATTGCTCATTTGCCAAGACCCAGCTCAAGTATCTCCTCTTCTAGGATGCTGGGGCCCAGCAAGCTTCACATGAAGAGATTTTATTTAATGAGACAATTACTCACAGAGGTGGAACAGTGTAAAAAAAAAATGAACAAGGGACAATGTGGCTCCCAGAAAATAGCAAACATGGGAAGACATACTACCCCAAGGCTGAATGGGACAAGGGGAGAAAACAGTGTTACCCAAGCTCTTCGAGAGCTAGCATTATGGAGGAGGGGCTGCCAGTATGTGCTGCCCTCACAGGGAGTCATAACCACTGCTAGAACTCAGTGCTGAAGCAGGGGCAAGCCAAGAAAAATGTGCCTCTCTCACCCTTACCCACCCACCCCATCTCCCTCCTTCCACCGCTCATCTCCTTATAAGTTCCTTTATGAAGGAACCCAACCTATTGCCAGAGGGCAACTGAGCACAGGCAGCTCAGTTGGCAGTATTCATCTCCCAAGACCCAGTGCTATGCAGAGGTGAGCAAAGAGTGGATAGGGGCAGACAGAGAATAAAGAGCACAGACACCTCCCTTGTTTGCCATGTCCACCACACGTAGAATCCAGCCCTGTCCTCTCCACATGCTTGAGAAGCTACCAAGGGCAGGCACAAAACGGTGCTTAACAACTGATCACTTTCTTAATGAATTGATGATAAGTATGAACATATTTTGAAACCTCCTTGCCTCTTTATTTTTACTTCCCTTATTATCTTAAAGCTATGGGCTTTGTAAATTCAATTCTTTTCTAATTAATAAAGCCCATATTCTCAGTCTCATCTTTAAAAAAATAGCTTCCCACTATATTGTTATCATACAATTCAACAAATATTATTTGAGCCCTTGTGCCCCAAGCACTGTGCTTGGTGTGCTAGAAGATTTAATGACCAGGGGCTCCATTCTTACGACAAGGCTTATGGACAGGTAGCTTCAACTATTTTGAAGAGGAATTGCTGTCATGGAAAAATCATAAAAATAAGTAGAGTCAGAGACTTTTTAAATAGTAGTCAAAACTACCACCATTTATTGAGCACACTTACTATGTAACATGATAGAGTCAAATAGAACCGACCTGTCCAAATAGAGCGGATCCACCCAAATAGAATCGACCCGCCCAAACAGAATGCCCCAGCCAGGAAACAGAGAATGTACCACCCCCCACACATCCGACCTTTTAAAATCCCCATTTAGGCTCAATGCCTGTGGCTCAAGCAGCTAAGGCGCCAGCCACATACACCTGAGCTGGCGAGTTCGAATCCAGCCCGGGCCCACCAAACAACAATGACAGCTGCAACCAAAAAATGGCCAGGTGTTGTGGCAGGCACCTGTAGTCCCAGCTACTTGGGAGGCGGAGGCAGGAAAATCACTTGAGCCCAGGAGTTGGAGGTTGCTGTAAGCTCTGCTGCTACAGCACTCTACCCAGGGTGACAGCTTGAGGCTCTGTCTCAAAAAAAATAAAATTAAAAAAATAAAATAAAATCCCCATTTACTTTAACCCACACGCTGAGTTCCTTCTTGAGCTCAGCTCTCGAGCACCCCAGTAAAATAAAAGCCAACATTGCCCATACAGAACCTGGACTCTGTTTCCTTTTGTTTCATGTTTCAGAATAATCTTTTATTTTTGGTCTTCAACCTCTCATGATGGAAACTACACTAAATGACTTACATATATTATTTTTGCTAATCTTTACAATCTTCAATTATTATTTAATATATATAATATGTAACGTAATGATGTAATGTAATAATATGTAATATATTACATATATTATCTTTGTTAATCTTTACAATATTCAATTATTATTTCCAATTAACAAATGAGGGAATTGAGGCCAGAGAAGTTAAGCAGCCTTCCCCAAATCACAGCACTAACAAATAATTGACCAGAATTAGAATCAAGGAAAGTCTACAGCCCATGTTTTCATCCATAACACTATACTAGCCAGGCGTGGTGGCTCACACCTGTAATCCTAGAACTTTGGGAGGCTGAGGCAGGCAGATCCCTTGAGCTCAGAAGTGTGAGACCAGCCTAAGCAAGAAACAGACCCCATCTCTGCTAAAAATAGAAAAACTAGCTGGCTGTTGTGGTGGGCACCTGTAGTCCCAGCTACTTGCGAGGCCGAGGCAACAGGATCACTTGAGCCCGAGTTTGAGGTTGCTGTGAGCTATGACGCCATGGCACTCTACCCAGGGCAACAGAGTGAGACTCTGTCTTAAAAAAAAAAAAAAGAAAGAAAGAAAGAAAGCAAAAGAAAAAAAAAAAGAAACTTCACTAAAAGACAATATTTTCCATTAGAAAAGGCATCTCACGTTAAAAATACGAATGAAATACATGAATGAAAAACATCTCTCCTTTCAAAGAAAGAGTGAACGGTAGTATAAATTCAACCCTTTACCTACCCTTGTGGTGTGATCCAATAGCAAGGACAGCAGCGTGAAAGACCAGAAACCCACTTTCAAATTAGGCTCTGAGAAAATCTAAAAAGCCTTGCTTGGCTTTAAGCTACTAGCTGCCTGGTCCCACAGTGCTCTCTGGTGGTCAGTTTATATCCTGCATAAATTTTCTTTTTTTTTTTTTTTTTTTAAGACAGAGTCTCACTCTGTAGAGTAGAATGCCGTCGTGTGATAGCTCACAGCAAACTCAAACTCTTAGGCTCAAGTGATTCTCTTGCCTCAGCCTCCCAAGTACCTGGGACTACAGGTGCCCGCCACAACACCCAGCTATTTTTAGAGACCGGAGTCTCCCTCTTGCTCAGGCTGGTCTTGAACCCATGAGCTTGGGCACTCCACCTGCCTCAGCCTCCCAGAGTGCTAGGATTACAGGCATGAGCCCTCGTTTTCTTACTGTTAAAGAAAAAAATGTCTAGTAACTGAAGATTCAGTCAGGGTCACCCTTGGATAAAGTAGATTAAGTCTATTTTCTGGACATTAACTATTCCAGCCTCATGACCACTGACCTCACACCCCTGTGACAGGAGTAGGCAAGAGCATGAATTCAGGTGGTTAGCCTCACTTAAGATCATGTATCAGTTCCCCCTCTTACAGAGATGTCAGCCAGGGTGTTTACCATCTCCCAAAAGTGGGATTCAGAAAGCACCAGGACCCTGCTGGACCTACCAAGCTTCTGCGTCTTCTCTTCCCTGTTAACAGCCAGAAGCCCAATTGCAATCACTGCACTGAGGGCCAATCAACCATGCCAGCCAAACTCAAGATATTCAGATGATGGTGGAACTGGTGATGTTAGTGGTGGTCCACACTCTAATCTAATGGTTCAAAACAGGACATGTTTCCCTTGAAACCAGGACTCTGCAGGGTATGAATTACTTGAGGCTAAAGAGAACAGCTATTCAAGACAATTCAGAAATCTCCAAGACCTGTTCTATATAAGCATTGAGTAGTGGTGGAGGGGTGTGGGATCTTGTAGGACTTCCTGGAGGAAGTGACACTTGAGCCCAGTCTTGAGTAGAAGTTAATCAAGAGAAGAGAAGTTTGAGGATAAGCCTATTCCCACAAAAGACCAACATTATAAAGCCAAAAACAAAAGAAGAAAAACAACCAGTGTTAAAATTCTGTGGTGCTAAGGCAATATTGGATGTGGCTGACAAGGTCAACAGGTACTCCTCATGGCCTCCTGTTTAAGAAACTTGGCCTTCGGCAGTGTCCATAGCTCAGTGGGTAGAGCACTGGCCACATACACCAAGGCTGGTGGGTTCAAACCCAGCCCAGGCCAGCTAAAAAATAAAATAAATTTAAAAATGACAACTGCAGCAAAAAAGAAAATAGGGGGGCAATGTGGGGGGCATGTCTAGTCCCAGTTACTTGCGTAACTGAGGCAAGAGAATCACTTACACTCAGGAATTTGAGGTTGCTGTGAGCTGTGACACCACAGCATTCTACCCAGGGTGACAGCTTGAGACTCTGTCTCAAAAAAAAAAAAAAGAAAAAGAAAAAGAAAATAAAAAAGAAAAGAAACTTGGCCTTTCAATGTACAGATGATAAATTAATGACAGGTTGAAAGCCAAGCATGAGGTCAAGTGCCATGGCTCGTAACCGTAATCCTAGCACTCTCAGAGGGCTAAGGCAGTAGAATTGCTTGAGGCCATCCTGAGCTAGAGTGAGACCCCATCTCTACCAAAAATAGAAAATATAAGCCACGCATGGCATTGCCTACCAGCTACTTGGGACACTGAGACAGGAGGATAGTTTGAGCCCAGGAGTTTGAGGTTGCAGTGAGCCATGATGACATCACTACGCTCTAGCCAGGGCAACAGAACAAGACTGTCTGAAAAAAAAAAAAAAAGCCAAGCATGACATCACCATATTCTACATTCCAGATAAATCACTCAATTGCCCTGATGGCTGTGACACACAGACATGACAGGGTGAGACAAATGACAGTCAGGAAGACAGAAGGAGTGGATATAGTTAATGTCTTTGTTTGCAACTCCAGAATTGTTTATATTTACTCACCAACCCACAAGTATTGCCAGACCACCCTAGACTTCTTTGTGTAGGGGAAGAGACCTTATAAATCTTACAGCAAAGAGCAAGGCAAAACACATGTTCCCTGTAGGCAACTCAATCCGAAGAGGAAAAAGGAGTAGAGGCAAGTATGCCCGGTTTCCTGCTCCCATATTATCACTGTACATCTCTTTGGGCAGAAGGAATAAAGGGCCAGAGAGATGCCAGGTGGGTTACATTAATCAATCTTCCACATGGAAGAAA
This sequence comes from Loris lydekkerianus, assembly GCA_963574355.1. NCBI lineage: Eukaryota > Metazoa > Chordata > Mammalia > Primates > Lorisidae > Loris > Loris lydekkerianus. Next base: position 5,204 of record CAUYPK010089614.1, on the reverse strand, counting down.
ACACCAGAAGCAGAAAAGCATTCTTCCCTTACACTCCCCGTGTTTTCATTCCTTTCACCCACTGGGTTTATCATTAAAGCCACAGAGAACCTCAGTCTATCCTGAAGTCACCCACTTCCAAATCCAACCACTAATGTTCCTTTGCTTATCTTCTTGGGATCACCAGAAGCGTTTAGATTTTGCCCATAAAAGCTCAAAAAGGGGACAGAAAATACATTAATTTAGGAAAATTCAAAGATTCTATAATTCCTAGTCTGATAACCCACTCCACTTCCCACCAGGTATGTCCAGCACATGATCTGTGATGATTAGTTTTAGCTTGCCTGGATTAAGGGACACCCAGAAACCTGGCAGAGCATTATTTTGGGTATGTCTGTGAGTGTTCCCAAAGGAGATCAGGTGTGAGTCTGAGTGACCCAGGTGGGGAAGATCTGCCTCAATGTGGGTGGGCATCATCCAATATGCAGGGGGTCTAGAGAGAATAAGGAGGAAAGGGCATTGTCTGTCTCCTGGAACTGGGTCACACTCTTCCTGTCCTGTCCTTGGACATAGAGCTCCAGCCTCCTTCACTTTTGAACTCTAAGATTCACACCGCAAGCCCCTGCATTCTTGGGCCTCCAGTCTCAGAATTACACCCTTTGGTTTACTAGTTCTGAGGTACTGGACTTAGAATGAGACCTGCTGCTCCACCCCAGGGGCTCCAGCTTGGAGATGGCCCGTCACAGGACTTTTCAGCCTCCATAATCACATGAGCCAATTCTCCTAATAAATCCTTTTTCAGATATGTATATGAAACATATACACATGTACAGTAGGATCTCTGTGAGTTGACCACCCAAGGGACTGTAACAAACTAGTCAACAGACAGACGTGGTCATCATAAGGAACCAGGCCTACTATACAGATACGGACATGTAGTGCATGTCGGGCCTATGAAAATTAGGTTGATTTCAAATGTCTATGTACAATAACTAAGAAAATGCCATGAAGCTACGTTGAACAGTTTGATGAGAATATTTCAGATTGTATGTGAAACGAGCACATTGTACCCCTTAATTGCACTAATGTACACAGCTATGATTTAACAAAAAAAAAAAGAAAAGAAAAGAAAAAAGAAAATTAGGTTGATTTAAGGAAATGGTCAGTGGAGGGAGGTGGTCAACAATGGAGGTTCTACTGCATATCCTATTGGTCCTGTTTCTCTGGAGACCCCCAATAGGTGGTCTAACCTGGCATATCAGAACATTAAAACCCAATAATAAAATGCCAATAACATACAGATGCCCAGATCTAAACATAATCCCCTCTCTTTGCCAAATTTAAAGGGATAAATTCCAAAATTAAATTTCCTTTAAAGTCAAAGAATGTTAAAACTCCAAGAGAATTAAAATTCAGGCCAGGTGTGGTGGCTCACACCTATAATCTTTGCACCCCAGGAGGCTAAAGTGGGTGAATCCCTGGAGCTCAGGAATTTGAGACCAGCTTGAGCAAACGTGAAACCCCCATCGCTACTAAAAATAGAGAAGTTGAGGGATGCTTGTAGCTCAATGGTTAGGGTGCTAGCCACATGTTCCAGGGCTTGTGGTTTTGAACCTGGCCCAAACCGGCTAAACAAACAACAACAAAAAATAGCCAGGCATTGTGGTGGGTTCCTGTAGTCCCAGCTACTATGAGGCTGAGGCAAGAGAACCACTTGAGCCCAAGAGTTGGAGGTTGTGGCTCAGCACCTGTAGCTCAATGACTAGGGTGCCAGCCACATACACTGGAGCTGGCGTGTTCAAACCCAGCCTGGGCCTGCCAAACAATGACAACTACAAACAAAAAATGGCCAGATGGGCTTGGCATCTATACCTTAAGCAGCTAAAGCACCAGCCACATACACCAAAGCTGGCGGGTTCGAATCTAGCCCAGGCCTGCCAAACAACGACAACTGCAACCAAAAAATAGCCAGGAGTTGTGGCAGGCGCCTGTAGTCCCAGCTACTTGGGAGGCTGAAGTAAGAGAATCACTTAAACCCAGGAGTTGGAGGTTGCTGTGAGCTGTGATGCCACAGCACTCTACCCAGGGTGACAGCTTGAGGGTCTGTCTCAAAAAAAAAAAAAAAAAAAATGGTCAGATGTTGTGGCAGACACTTACAGTCCCAGCTACGTGGGAGGCTGAGGCAAGAGAATCGCTTAGGCCCAGGATTTTGAGGTTGCTGTGAGCTGTGACATTATAGTACTCTACCGAGGGTGGCGTAGTGAGAATGTATCAAAAAAAAAAAAAAAAAAAGTTGGAGGTTGCTGTAAGCTATGACACTATAGCACTCTACTGAGAGTGACAAAGTGAGACTCTGTTGCAATAAAAAAATAAACAAATAAATAAAATAAATAAAAATATAAAAGTTAGGCAGGCCTGGTGGTATATACCTGTAGTCCCAGCTACTCAGGAGGCTGAGACAGGAGGATTGCTTGAGCCTAGGAGTTGCTATGAACTAGGCTGAGACCATGGCACTCTAGCCCAGGTGACAGAGCAAGACTGTCTTAAAAAAAAAAATTGAAAACCAAATTCCCTTATCTTTATGAGTTAAAAATCCAATATTCTTAAATTTAAAAAGCCAAAACTGGTGGTGCCCATAGCTCAGTGAGTAGGGTGCCAGCCACATACACTGAGGCTGGTGTGTTCAAACCCAGCTGGGGCCAGATAAAACAACAATGGCAACAACAAAAAAGAAAAATAGCTGGGTGCTGTGGCGGGTGCCTGTGGTCCCAACTACTTGGGAGTCTGAGGCAAGAGAATCGCCTAAGCCCAAGAACTGGAGGTTGCTATGAGCTGTAACGCCATGGCACTCTACCAAGGGCAAGAAAGTGAGACTCTGTCTCCTAAAAAAAAAAAAAAAAAAATAGCTGGGTGTTGTGGCGGGTGCCTGTGTTCCCAGCTACTTGGGAGGCTGAGGCAAGAGAATCACTTAAGCCCAGGAGTTTGAGGGCTATGACGCCGTGAGCTGTGACACCAGGGTGACAGCTTGAGACTTTGTCTCAAAAAAAAAAAAAAAGCCAAAACTAAGGTCAGGTGCCATGGCTCATCCCTGTAATCTCAGCACTTTAGGAGACCAAGGCAGGAAAATCACCTGAGGACAAGAGTTTGAGACCACCCTAGGCAGCACAGAAGCCAAAAACAATATTCCTCAATTTTTTTTTTTTTTTAAGAGACAAAGTCTTACTTTGTCTCTTAATGTGAGACTTAATGTTACCCAGGCTGAAGTACAGAACTATGATCATAGCTCACTATACTCTTGACCTCCTGGGTTCAAGCAATCTTCCCACCTCAGCTTTCCAGAATGCTGTGATTACAGATGTGAGCCACCACACTCAGCTCCCAAATCCTTAATTCTGCTCAATTTAAACAAGAGGGGTGTTTAATGCTTGGGTGGTGTTAAGGTCCTTTCAGTAGCCACAGTTGGGACTGTCACTTATGGAAAAATAATTCTTTTAGGGTCTCAGAAAATACATTAGATATACCCAGATACATTTAACTTTTTTAAAGATGGAGATATTTCCATTGTTGGGCCATTATGAGTAATATCACTGTGAACACCCATGTAGTTTTTGTGTGGACATGGTTTTAGTTCTGTTGGGTACAAACCAAGGAGTAAAATTGCTGGGTCATGGTAACTCTATGTTTAACTTTTTGAAGAATTGTCAAATTCTTTTTCACAATAACTGCATCATTTTACATTTTCATCAATAGCCATTCTATAGCATGTTCCCTGCAGGCAACTCAATCCGATGAGGAAAAAGGAGTAGAGGCAAGCATTCCCAGTTTCCTGCCCCCATATTATCACTGTACATCTCTTTGGGCAGAAAGAATAAAGGGCCAGAGAGATGCCAGGTGGCATTTCATTGTGGGTTTGATCTGCCTTTCCCTAATGGCTAATTATGTTGAGCATCTTTTCATTCGGTGTGCTTGTCATTTGCACATCTTCTTTGGAAAAATGTCTATTTAGATCCTTTAACCATTTATAATTAAGGTGTCTTTTTGAATTAAAAGGGTTCTTTATGGATTTGGGTCCCTTACCATCTATATGATTTGCAGATATTTTCTCCAATTGCATGGGTTGCCTTTGTTTGTTTTTTGTTTTTGTTTGTTCGTTTTTGTCATCCTTAGTTGTGATTTTGCTTTTTTTTGTTGTTGTTGCAGTTTTTGGCCAGGGCTGGGTTTGAACCTGCCACCTCCAGTATATGGGGCCGGCACCCTACTCCTTTGAGCCACAGGCGCCACCTTCTCTTTTTTTTAATAACAATAACAATAATTAATATAAGGACTAGAAACAAAAGCCTCATAAAGAATGAACATAAATACATTCAGAAAAGAAATCAGAGAATTGCTGCATCGAAATATTCAGCAATAATAATAATGCAAAGAAAGTAACAGTCACATTGTCAAATAAGAGTATGTCTATTATAGAATGCTTTGACTCTGAGATTCAGTATGGAATTATCAGTTAACTTCCTCTTATTATTTTTTTTAAGTCTCAAAAAATGGACAACTAATACTTATAAATACAAGTAACAGATAATTTTGAAAAACAGATCATGCCAAATCTTATAGACAATAGAAAAAGAAGGAAGATGGCTGACTGAAGCCAGCTTTCCACAGAGGAAAGTTAACCTTCTCCACAGAAGGAGAGTTAAAGGACAAAAATTTAGCAAGTAACCTGGTGGATTTGAGCTGCACCAAGAGAGAAGGTTGAAGAACGCACATCAACCCCACTGAGGTGAGCTGTGACCCCAAGGATACAAACAAAAGGTACAAAATCCATCACCAACTGGATGGGAGTCCCCTCCCCTATGAGAACAGCTCAGAGTGCCCCACAAACAAATGAGCAGAGTTCAAAGGTCCTCCCACTACACTCCACAGGAGAGACCCTCTAAAAACTGGACCTACCTCCCCTACTAGGGTGCCATGGCACTCTCCTGCCAGGCATAAAACTGTATATATTCTCTACCTGCAATTCTGAGTTCCCAGCACTCCCCTCCACTCTCACTCTGAGGTCTGAAGGCCTATCCCCCAGGAGTCCAGACTCTTGGGTGATTTCTCAAGGGGTGTGGACAGGGCCTGGACTGCAGCTGGTCAGTGCTGATTCTGCAGCACAGGAGTGAGGAGAGGATGGTCGGCTGAGAGGGAACCACCCCAGAGCAGCAGTGCCCTGAGGTGCAAGGCAG